>CAXARO010000773.1:0-23610 GCA_963971305.1 Arcuatula senhousia
GAATTTTCAAGTACCCTAACCCTTCAAAAATAGCCTAAATCAGTGATTTTTCACTTTTTGGCCAACATGACTTGTTTTTCAGTCACAATTTTGTGATTTTCTATGTGGCGCCACCCCTCGCCAATTGAAATTTTTGTTGAAATATGAAGAAAATAATGTATTTATAAAATTTAAGCAAAAATATTTATGGACGAGGGGTGCCCACATGTCATTTTCACCAAAAAAAAGTGGAAAATTGTGAAATTTAGCTGAAATTAGCATATTTTCAATTTTAGCGTCACTTTATGACATCATTACAACGTCACAAGTACAGAAAACTTTAAAATTGATTTTGTTTTGTAACAAGTGATCATTCTAGACTACTTGGCCACAAAAATCTAATCTAACAAAGGAATTTGAAAAAAATGGCCCGATTAAGGGCCAAATATGAGGGTTCGTGGCTTTAGTCCTTTCCTATGTTAACTTGAGGTATATATGTAAGCTTGTCATCATACAGTTATTCAGAAGGGTCTGAGTCAGTAGGTAATTATAGTTTAAATTTTAAAATCATATATATCATGATTTTTACTTCAGCCAATTGCAAGATGACAGACAGCAAATGCGAGCATGGTCACACTGAAGGCTGCTGGCTGTTTTCAACGGTCAGGATTGCAATACACTGTGTACTTTAAAAATGCATTGTAAAGCCTAACGGTAAATGTGCAATCTATTTACTAACAAGAGCTACATAAATATAACATTAGGCATACCCTTTCTTAATATATTGACATTAAACTCTGTGGATCCCAATATGACCAAAAAAATCATGTGAGGCTGAACTGTACCTACCTCTGCTGACCTTGACCTCTGGCCATGATTCTACATAAAATGTTTTGACTCTCTGTGTTAGCTTAGGACGATCTTCATCATTTTCATTTGTTTCTCTAAAGCCAACCCTCTTCCTCTATTAAAAAAAAATCGAACATGTATGTAATTTTTTTTCTTTCAAAATTGCTTTGATGTGATTTTGGGGCTATTTAAAATAGACAAAAAAATGTGATGTTCTATTTTCTACAATAATTGTATCTTTAACCTTAAAAGCATTGTTTCAAAAAGTTAAAACCACTTATAAACTGTAAAAAGACAAAATATAAGAGAGAAAAAAAATAAACAAAGATGTTTCACATGGCTATCACCCACTTGCATCAAAATTTAAATCCTATAGAATTTTACAAAAATCTGCTCTGCAGTTTCACAGAATTACATCCACAAAAGGTTACTTTTTCCTGAAGTCCCATATTTTCTAGAAAGTTTGTCAAAATCAAAATGGTGTTGCAATATGAAAAAACTTCATACAGTGGAAAACAATCCTACAGAACTTCACCTTTATCTATTCTGCAATAACAGAAGATTGAGTTGCACCAGTACAAAGTGTTCCCGTGACCTCTAATGCACAAAGTCTATAAAATCCCTTAACTCTTATAAGATGTAAAAAAAATTGTGAATCAAAATGGTGTTTGAATAATGAACAACAACACACACAAAAAAAAATCCTTCAAAATAGCAAAATCCACTGTGAGGTTTCATGAATTTTGTCCAAAAATATAGTTTGACTTGCATGATCTCAAATCCTCATGGTAATCTAAGTCTCACCCAAGACTCCTACAAACATTTCTAACAAAATTAAGGACAAGGTACAGTAAGGCCAACATTTGGCTACCTCTATGACTAAAAAATTCAAAATTGTTATGGAAAAGATTTCCTATGCTATTTAGTAGTTCAAGTGAATGTACGAACTTGTTCTTATAATTTTTAAACAATATTATCCGACATTGATGAAAAACAGGGTGTTAAAACAAACAAAATGTGTACGTAGAGTTCTGTCAAATTGGCTGCAATTGAACACATATTGGGTCATTTTTTTCAATTTTAAGATGCCCCGGCCTTCTTGACCCAGACATTTTGTTACTGAATTCTAAAATTCACTTCAATTAAAGTGTAGATCAGTTAAGAAATCCCTGGGTCATGTAGGCGGAGGACTTTGAAAATAACAATTTAAGCTCTCAAAATCAACATTTTTCACAATTTTGTTGATTTTACCCTGTTTTGGGTGTCTACAAAATTGAAAAAATGAGAAGATTATTGGAAATTGAAAGCATACTCGTAAATTTGAACCATTGTACTCCATATATGAAGTGCATTTCCATAAACTACTTGAGATTCATTTTTTTCATAATGGCCCTAATTACTGTACCATGTCCTTTCATTAAAATCTGTTTCACATACATTTGTTAACTGAAACGATCGATGCATAAGTTGAGAGTGACATATATATATATTCAAGAGTAAAAATAAAGTTTAAACAAGAGGCTCCCATGAGTCTGAATTGATCACCTGAGTTATGGTGTGAATATTAGGCCAAATTTATTAGACATTCAGAGGATCATGTTTAATAAGGGGTCATCTGACAACATCATTTAGTTCATGGTTCAACTTGATACAGTGAAATGAAGGGTATTGCTTTAGCAAAATTAATCAAAAGCATGGAAAAATCAAGAAAAAAAGCAATAACTCCCACAGAATGTTCCATCTTCTTCAAAATTTCAGGCCAGTTAGATCTTGAAGTGCTGATCACTTTTACTTTAATATTCATCATAATTTTTAATTTCTGTGACGATTTCCAGTTAATAGCAAAAATCTGCAATTCACCCCTACATGTACATGTAATAGTATACTATTTTTAGCCAGGGAGGCCATGTTTTATGACGAAGAAAAAATCCCTACATGAGTTCTATGCACCTAATGCTAATAAACAATCGTACTAAGCTGGTTGCAGCAATTAGACCAATGATGTCAGAGGAGTTAATGTTTTAAAAAGTTTACGGACAAATTGGATGCCAAGTGATGACAATATCTCACCTGACTGTTCAGGTCAAATACTAAAAACAATCTTTTTGGACAGACAAGGTAAAGAATCTGTGTTTAAGTGACCAATAAACATGTTGACTGTTCTTGTTTTAAAAAGAAATGCACATGTTATTAGGAGTGCATGTACACATAGGTACAATCAGGTGTACATTGAAAGTTACAGAAAAATGTTAATATACAAATGTATGCCTTAATTGAAAAAATTTTCTAATTATAAAATCATACATCTGTAACATATTTTAAACTAAAAGACCTAAAAGTTTGATTATAAAACACATGTGCCTGAATTTAGAAGTGTATTAAAGCTAAATGTTAGTTATAGTTGTAATTTCTAATTTAATTCTTAATTTGAATTATTACATACTCCTTTTGGTACATGTTCCTGCAAAATAATATCATACATGTACTTTCCCAAAATTGTTTGAATTCTAAAAGTTTCATTACACTGTAATAATATGCTTTAGGCACTGCCTTTTAAGCTCAGTGAGCACATCATATACTCATTTGAAAGGAAAATAATAAAAAAATATGTTAATTAAGGCTGGAATATAAATAGAAACTTCTTCAAAATACTTCAAATTTCATAATTTTTGACAATTTATGACACCATAACTCTGTGATTGATTAAAAAAAAATGCTTATGACTATGTGACATTCAGGCCTGGGGTAATGCAAATGCGTAATGCTAATGCATTGTAAATATTTCATCCAAAATTTTGAAAAAAAACATGCATTGGCAATGTTTACTTCATTTATAAAAAGCACAAATAAATTCCTTAATGAGCTTACATTGAGGAGCAAGTCTGTAATCATACATGTAGTTTAAATTTTGACTGATACTAAATTCTTTTTATTATCATTTTACAAAACAAATACATGTTCATGCATTAAAGATGTCAGAAAATCTTACTTTACTATCTTTTAATCCAAATACAGCACTGTTATCGAACAATTTTAACAGTCGATCAAGTCTCTCCCTTTCTTCTCCAGGGGAGGTCAATCCTACATTTGTGGTATTGGTTGCTGTTGCCATGGTAACTCATGAACATAACAATTTATATTTGAAAGAAATGATTCCCAATGCATTTCTGAAAAATAAATATATTTCAAATTGAAAACATGGTTTAAGACACCACAGTACAGTCATGACAGTACTTTAAAACAAATTATTACTTGTATCTGAAATTATTTTGGACTTTGGAAAATTAATTTCAAGAGTTTATTTACCTGTACTAAATGAGTTAGTCATGCTGGCATGGCAAAGGGTGCATGTTAGTTAACTTCACATGTAAATTGCTGCAATACTAAACCAAACCATTAGCCATGTCGACATGACTAACTCCCTTGTGTTGTTAGGGGTTAGTCTTAACTTAATATTTTCCAAACTCCAAATTAAATCAAGTTTCAATAGCCTGTATGTTTTAAAAGTAATATTGTCCAAAGTGTATTGTCATTTAAAGAATCTAATTGTTTCTTCTTTAAATTTGTTGAATTTTGAGAATTTTATATCAAAACACGTACATTAATACAAGTAAGGCTATTATAAAAAAAAATGATAGATTCTCATCCCCACCCGCCCTGAAATTTTGCAGAATATATTTATTGTAATTTGCACAACTACATCATACATATGGCTTTTTTATTGATACAACGTGTTTAACGTTGTTCAATTATGTCCAGTAGTTTTATAAATCAGAAGAGTTATCATGTCCACTAGATGTTAAATAAAACATTTTCAACGAATTTCTAAGTTAAAGAGCCCTAATTACATCAAAATTTTGCAGATAAAAAATTACTGGTAAAATGCACAACATATATACAGATGTATATCTTGCATACCAAGTTTTGTTGATATTTCCTGATGTTGATTTGCATGCACAGAGTGAATTTCAATACTACTTCCGAAAAATCTGAATATTTCTGAGTCCCAATATGGATTTTATCCTCTTGCAGCCCATCCTGGACTCACAAAGCTTTTTGACAATGCATTCTTTGGTTGACTTTCAATGGATATTTGAACCTTTAAAATATTCATACCAACCTTTAAGGAAAGCTTATATGGCGTCATTGGCTCCTTTGACCCATAATTTCCCCAAAACAGAAGGAGGTAATGCAGATCTGATTGAAAAATGCAGGCACGGATTTTTACAAATTGTACATGGATTCCAATAAAAAAGATTTTGAGAATCGGACAAAAAATAAAAATGTCAAGTTTGGGGGAATGGCCCCTTTTTGACTCCTTCACAGCGGTGTAACGATGCAAGATACATCAAAACTGTTGTTACATTTTGAAGACAGAATTTATTGAGGAATACAATTAAATAAAGCATGATCAAAATCCTATTCATGAAAAATAAACGTTCTACAGCAGTTTTGTTCCAACATTCTACCCCTTTCTCTGAAACTGTAGGAGCCACAATCCCATTCCCTAAATGCAAGGGTAACTTTCTCCAGTGGTTATAGCCAATCAAATGTTCCATTCCCCCAAGCTGAACAGGAGTTCATCAAGGTACTTTCGAGTACTGGTGCTTAATCTATCTATAGAATGTTGTAATAATAGAAGTTAATCTTTTTGATCAGTTAAACTCGCACATTCATTGAAAATGAAAACTACTCATAGGTAGATGATTTTTACCTGAAGGAAAAAAACTCCTATCTCTGAGAGAAAATTGCTAATATCTACGATTGTTGCAACAAAATAATATTTTTTTATGAATTTAATGCTTTAACCAACTCTTTGACATTTATCTTTCACATTTTCTTTTATATAAATATCCTTTTTGAGCTATATTTTTTCAATGTGAAATTTTCAACAGGTAAGTCTTTTATACTAGGAAAATTTTTCCTTCATACAACAAGATAATCTCCTCTCTATAGATGATAGTTTAAACTGACCAGAGAGATTAACTTCCATTGTAACACATTCAATAGGAGGATTAAGTACGGGTACTCCAAAGTACCTTGATGAGTCCCTGTTCAGCTTGGGCTAATAAATTATTTTATTGGCTATAAAAACATCATTTTAAAACAACCTTACAATTTGCATGCCCTGAGTGCAACTAGAATTCTTGAACATGTTGAATAAAACCATTAGACAAGACAAACTCTAATATTTAGCAATTTTGGCCCCTTTGACCTCTTTTTATCAATAGTTTTGCAATCACTTAACATCATGTAACCCAAATTCAGCAGTTCTTCACCTTTTTTCTATGTCATAATTTATTGACTGAAAAAAAAAATCACCTAGGAAATCTTAAATATTTTGTTATTTTTAACTGTCTAAACAGTTAGGACAGTTAATTTGTTAGGTCTTTGTAAACTGTTGACATACAAACCATACTTCAATACATTTTTTGTCTCGTCGTGTAACAGCCTTTTCGGCACTTACAAGTATTTATTGATAATTCCTGTACTAATACCGAAAAATCAGATGTACAAAAAAATGTAATTTATTAATTTCCAAACATTTCAAACAAAGTCATAAAATCAAACTTATTTTATTTTTGACTTTTTATCCATTTTACTGTTAGAAAGTGTAGACTCCATCGCAAGCTAGGTTTATATGTACATGTAGGAAATATAAAATGACGTCACACAAGGAATTATTTTATTGATTTTGGGTCTAAAAATAACAATTATTTTAGAGACTGTCGGTTTTATTCCATTCTCTAGATTCAGTAGTATCTAATGATAGACAAAATATTACAAAGTATATACGTACCTGTTTATTTTCCCTGATAATTTTCCCTGATAATTTAAAAAAAAATGCTGAATTTTGGTAGCATGCCGAAATTGGGTTACATGACGTTAGTTCTGTTGTTATATTTTAGACAAAATAATTAATAATCACATTTTAGTGACATTTACCCGTGTCAAATGAAAATCATCCGCCATTATTGTCTGAACATTTTTGTCCACAGTCTGTACATAACTTTGAGAAACATATCCGGAAGAAGAAAAAAATCTAAATTAGCATAAGGCAAAATTTTTCACAGATTAAACTCGCCATTATAAGAGCTCTACACTTTGTGCCCGCTACAAGCCATACTCGCCTTAAAAATATATCTATATATACCATGCAGATAATATATCTGCTTAGTGCTTAGCTACAAGAATGTCACTCCTTTGACATATTTGATTTGGCGGAGCTACAATGCCATCCCATTACTGGTAATGGGGCAAATTAAATTTCTTTCCCAAATTCTAATACAGCTTCAAGAGGGTTCGAAATAACCAATAATACTTTGAATAATATGAGGTCATTAATAAATTTGGTTAAAAGCCATAGGTATCTATAACTTTGTTAGAATTTAACCCACATTTTCAATTTTCTGATCCTAAACTTCATCATAAAGTTCCTGATCAAATTCCTAAAAAAATTGATAGTTTCACAAAACTCTATTAAATTCCGCTACACGTCGGTAAATTTTAAATGCATTTATCATTAAATCACTATAAGCAATATTTAAATACCAGATTTGACATCAAATGGAATGAATTGCGTCCTGTGTAATTTTACTTTCGGTGTTGCTCCTTTACGAGCAATGGGACCGCATTGTAGCTCCCCCGATTCAAATATGTCAAAGGAGCTACATTATTGAAGCTAATATCTGCTAAATTAGAGATATGGTTCATTTTTTTAAATATGAAACAAGCAGAAACAAGTGCATGCAACATACATGCATGTGTGATTAACATGCATAACAAAATTAATTGTGTCTTTGTGAAGAAATTTATACCAGCAGGGATGTCCAGTTTTATTTAATCCCTGATACCAGGCAGAATATACACTGACTTGTGTAATTCCAAGGAATATGATCCAACCACTTGATATAACTTACGATTTTTTTAAGTATTATTTCGCTACTTTTCCATATTTCTACATCAATCACTCAGCTATGCATGTCTGGTTGAGAAATTCGTCAGTGAATAGGATCTTCATATGACTTTCAACTTGATAATCATGTGTTGTCAAAGACGCCTACATTCGGAACGCATCGGGAACGAATGGCGGGAACTTTTTAAACTTGAGGCTCCCACATGTTATATCATATGTGGGTGAATTTTTCTTTATGATGATTTTGTAAAAGATTTTACTAGACCTGAAAATTTAATATACAGGTCTATACTTATGTAACGGGGATGAAATAATCTTAATGATGATCTCCCTTGAATCAGAGTCTTTTGTGATGTAGTATCAACGTTTTCGTGGAAAACAACCAACAGGAATAATTGTAAAGACATTTGAACATTAGAGTACGTGTGCCATTTATCGGACACACTTGGACGTATGTTCGATTTGTGCAATCATATGGGGGTCTATTGAAAAGGGGACGGTAAATACAATTAGAGCTATATCTGTTAAACAATTTCATGCGGCACACCTTCGCTCTCTACTTACTATTTGATGTAAAATCTAAGATAATCATGTCTATCTGACAACGGGTTCAACCGGACGAAATAGGGTAATATCGTCCACTGGTTGGTGGTATTATCGGACTATGCAATTTCTTTATAGGTATCATCGGACAGTCCAAACTGTTATGCAGAGAGGGTTGCAGATTGTTCTGGTAGCGTGAGAACATCTCTTTTTGTCTTCTCTTATATAAACATCACAAGTGAAAAATATATTATTTTCATTGGTGTATCTTTCTATAAAGGAATGGGAAATTCTAATTTTATTTACTGTCCGATATATCACTCAACACCTTATTTTCCGTAAGGGGTTTTCCGGACAGTTTTAAACATTCAAAATCTTGAATTTAACTTACAGTTTCTTGTATTATAAACATGTTTTCATAAACTTTAGATATTAAAATAGTTAAAAAATAATCATTGATAAGTAGATGAGTTGAAATAATGGTGATGTTTATGGATTGAAATTCACTCTGAAAAATCAGAATATACAGACGAATTTCATAGGAAAACGAAAGTAACCTGAATAATGACCATGCTACTAGATTTGACCAATCAGATGGCTCGTCTTATTGGTGGTCTTGTAACAACACTGTACTATATCAGACAAAACAAATGGCCGTGAAGCAGATCGGGGATTTGTGTGATAATGTTTTCAACGGAATAAATGTTAATGTAATGTAAACCGAAGTGTCCGAAAAAGCCCGCATGTCCGATACATGGCACACTTTCTAGTATTTTCTTTTATTTGAGGATAATTACCAGCGATGAAGATAGTGAATGTGATGGACTTATGCCGTATTTTTGGAACTTATATACCATGGAGAAATGTACTTATGAACTATTGAACTGTTAAATGTATGTTTTGTACTGGGTTCGAATTGAACCATGGGATAACTAATTTGTCCCGATATTTTTGCCTTCAACGCGTGTCAGATTTTCTCGAAAGTTATCGAGTGGCTTGGCATTCTTTGAGTTAAAATTATGACTTTAGGCTATATTGTAGAGGATTTTCTGTTTCTATAATAAAGTATCTGAACATCTATGGAGTATTGCCTACTGCCTAAGCTCAATCCCTGTGGACGAACCGTACACGACAGTTCGCCGGACACGAGGGAACGATGTAGCACACCTGGTGTGGCGCATCCGACCCTCCTGTTACATTTTTGGTGGCCATTGTGGGGATTGAAACGAAACTTGGCAGGTGGTAGTATTCCAAGATGTGAAGCATCATGATGTAGCACCATCATATTTTGGCCAACAATTTTTGGATATGAGAGCTCTATTTTTTATGTGATCACATGTATATATGTTAGTATTTTATCTATGTTAGATTTGATGTTCAGATATTCGTCAGCTGTATTTTTGTTTAAGCAGAATTTTCAGAAATTTTCATTTTTAAACTTTCTTTATGTAAAGATTTTTCAGAATATAAATCATTATTTTTATTGTTATGATCATTGAGCAGTAAGTCATAGAAGAATATCATTTTTGAATAGAAATTTGCATATTGTATACACATTGTATATTGGTTAAATGCATTTTTGCATTATCATTAAGCAGTTATTTTACTATGGTACAAGTGCAGTACACAAGATGTGGTTATTCTCATATGGTTGATGAGAATGGGTATAGTTGCTAGAGGTTAGAAGATACTTCCGAAAAGATTAGTAGGGCTATCTTATCTAGACAACGTACTATGTTGTAGTAAGAGACTAAGGGTGTCTCATTATCTGTGGATTGTTACATTGTACATTAAGTCTTATGAGATATTTGCATAGTTCAGCTTTTTAAGTTTATAGGAGAATATTAGTATCGGTGCCTACTGACTATGTCAAATATTTTACATCTGTTTATATCAAACTACAGTCTGAGCTTTATGTAAATATTCTATTCATTATGACAAAATGCTTAATGTATGTTTAGTCTGCTTTCTGCTTCCAGCACTGTTGCTGAGTTCTAGCACTGATAAGGTTGAAAAAGCCTTTGCTATTGTGTTATGTATGGCTGATGTTAGTTTCCAGACTAAGAACTGATGATATGGTCATTGACGATAAAGATGATGCTCAAAGATTATTTCATTGAAGACTTCATTGATGCTTCACTTCATTCAGCAAATTCAGTCTTAAGAGGGGAGGAATGTAACGGGGATGAAATAATCTTAATGATGATCTCCCTTGAATCAGAGTCTTTTGTGATGTATCAACGTTTTCGTGGAAAACAACCAACAGGAATAATTGTAAAGACATTTGAACATTATTTTCTTTTATTTGAGGATAATTACCAGCGATGAAGATAGTGAATGTGATGGACTTATGCCGTATTTTTGGAACTTATATACCATGGAGAAATGTACTTATGAACTATTGAACTGTTAAATGTATGTTTTGTACTGGGTTCGAATTGAACCATGGGATAACTAATTTGTCCCGATATTTTTGCCTTCAACGCGTGTCAGATTTTCTCGAAAGTTATCGAGTGGCTTGGCATTCTTTGAGTTAAAATTATGACTTTAGGCTATATTGTTGAATTAACAATTTGTAGAGGATTTTCTGTTTCTATAATAAAGTATCTGAACATCTATGGAGTATTGCCTACTGCCTAAGCTCAATCCCTGTGGACGAACCGTACACGACAGTTCGCCGGACACGTGGGAACGATGTAGCACACCTGGTGTGGCGCATCTGACCCCCCTGTTACATTTATATGTAGTTTGTTTCAATTTTTTTAAGCCGAAATCTCAAGAGTGTGATGAAATAATCTTATTAACCAACTTATTCAACCAGGAACATTATTAATGTTCCTGATTCAACAAAGAGGAAATTAAATTCGTTTTCTAAGACATGATATCATAAATTTCTATTACCTAATATAATAAAATTTCCTTTTCTATAAACTATATTTTAATTTGGACTATTATCACATTCTACCGGGCAATAGAAAGGTGTTCTATTGCCCGGTGACGTTCTATTGCCTGTTGACATTTTGACCTCAAATTCGATTGGACGATTTATAAACATGAATATTTATTATCTATTCCGGGTCATTTACGTGAAGTCCGTGCTACTGCAAAGTCTGTTTGTGTGTGTTCTGGTTTAAACCGGCTGGTCTGTCATTACTTCCATAATAGGGCGTAGTTCAAATGGTCATTAAACCCTTTCTGTTTTCTTTTTTTTCAAAAGTATATGGAAAAAAAAACTGAATTTTCTTTCAACACAATACGACTTATAATTCTATTAGAAAATACTGAGAAAACAATTTTTGTCTCAGGAAAATATTAGGTAATAAAACAGTTATTGAATGTGTAGCAAGGCAATAGATCAGAACTATTTTCCCCTTGGTATCCAGATTAGCTCAATGTTCTATTGCCCTCAGCCTACGGCTTCGGGCGATAGAACATTAAGCTAATCTGGATACCTCGGGAAAATATTCTGATCCATTGCCTGACTACACATTAAATAACTGCATAATATTTCACAAGCAAACAACCAATACTATGCTTTTTTTTTCATTTAAAAAACTTTCTTTTTTATCAAATTAAGTTTAAATTGACATCCAGATGAGCATTTACCCATTTTTTTCTGCAAATAGAAGAACGTGGTATACCGTATAAAGGTACCGTACTTTTTATCGAGATTTGGGGGTAATTAAAAATGTGGTCGCTGTCATTTAATTTTTTTCCAAAACGCACGAATTGATGTTGAAGAAAATTTGCACAGACAATCTCATATGTATTCTCATAGACCTGTATATTATACAGGTCTATGGTATTCTGTAAAAGAAAAACACTCTTTGAGTCAATTTCAAAGTTTCACTGACTGACTGGGGAGTTTAACGTCGTGACTATACCTATATATAGGTCTGCAGCGACGTGCTCTGAAGTGAGCATTTAATAATTTATATAATAAAAGTAAATTAAATATTTTATAGTAAAAAAATAGAAAATGCAGTAAATAAAAAATTAAAATAAAAGAAAAATGAATAAATAATTAAAAGAAAATGAAAAATATGATATTATTTAAAATAAGTGTTGTTAAAAAATGAAAAAGAAAAACGAATATTAAATAAATAGTGATACAATAAATGATGGTAATGAAATAAAATAAAAGTAAATAAATGAATAAATAGTAAATATTTATTATTTTTGAAAGAAAATTAAAAATTTAATGCCAAATGTAATATGCCAGGACGTGGTGTAGGAGAAACATGCCGGACCCGTGGTGCCGTTTTTGACAAACAAAATTTTAATGCCAAAAAGTCGGAAGAGTAGGAGCTTGGTTTTGAAATAAAAATTTAATGCCAAAGATGAGACGCAATGTATTTTGAAACAAAAATTTGATGCCAAATATGAGTGAATTAGCCAAACGTGAGCCGGACGCCAGGAGCTGTAGGATGCCAAGCTGAGACCAGGAACAACAGCCGTGTTTAATTTTGAACTGCCAAAAGTATAGTTCTACTTTGCGTTTAAGAGCCAAATGCGTGTTTTTATTGGGTATGTATGCCAAAGGTGTTTTGCAAATTTAAGTTATTTTGTGTGTTTGAAGTTAGATAGCCAATGTGTATGCATATTTTGAACCGAGAGAATAATAAGCCAAAGGGTGTAAATTAATGCATATAAAATAATTTAGCTGCCTTGGCTAGCCGAGCGTAGTTCTCGGGTTTTAACGTGCTAGCACACGGAGTGGAAGTACGCAGATTTACAACCACCCACACAGTCGACCCCAGCACTGACATAGATGATAGACATAGACATAGACATATTTTATTTGATCCAATCATGGAGCCCCGTGAGAGGCAGTACAATTATTCATAACAAAATTAAATGAATGAAATAAAATATATAAATTTATGATTTAACTGATTAGTCTTCAATAACAATAAAAGAAAAAACACATTTGATAGTTATAGATAAACTAGCCTCTGCCTGGAATAGAATTTTTGTTGGAGGAGACAGCTCTTCTAATATGAAAATAATGTATTATATTATATATATATAACCATGATAACTAGTATTATATATTATCATAGATATTGATTATATATTCATGTCTATGATATTAATGACATTCATGATATTTAATTAGCACTAGATAATAAAGAATCTCTTTTCATAAATAGCTCTTTTAACATTTCAAATAGTTTAAGAATGATGTCTTTATCTTCATTACTCATATGCCAAATAAATTTGTTAGTTGAAGATAAGTTGCTGAAATTATTGCACTTGTTATAAAAATATGATAAAAATTTATTTCGAACACAATTAAGAGAATTACAGTCTATGAGAAAATGAATTTCATCTTCAACATTAATATTACACATATCACAAATTCTGTTGTTACTTTCAAGATTAGTATAGCGCCCTGTTTCTATTTTTAATCTATGGGCACTTAATCTAAATTTGCTCATCAATCTCCTCTGGTCTTCATTTCCATATTTTAAATATGGTTCAAGTTGAAGGTGAGTTTTAAACTTTTTGTATGTTCTTAATTTACCTTCTTCATTGGAAATTTTATCAGTCCATAGTTTAATAAACTTAGAGTGCAATTTATATTGTAAAGTATTAAATATAGAATTATTTTTTATTGTTATGTTTTTCTTAAATAGATGGTTAGCATTTAAGAACTGACGTAAATGATGAATACAACTAATCCATGATTCTTAATTATTTTCATGCATTGACCATGATTCATTTAAAGCTGCTTTAAGTATACTATTTTTATTAGAATCAACTCTTTGTAGTCGAGTCCAATATTTAAGCATATTAGAAAGTACATAATATAAAATAGGTAGGCAGCCAAGTTCTGATCTAGCTCCTGAATTACTAGCTTTTTTACCAACACCTAGAATAAATTTACAAAATTTTGTTTGTACCTTTTCAAGTACTAACTTATCTATCTCATTATTTATGTATTTCTCAGGATTTTTCATAAATCTAGAAACATTAAAATTTCCCCATATTTCACTTCCATATAGTAACACAGGTCTCACTGTATGATTAAAGATATGGATTAGTGTCGCTGCATTTGGTTTGGATAAGTTGAATGCCTTGCTGAGTTTGAATGATGCTTTAAGACCTTTTTGGTATAGCTCATTCTTTGCATATGAACATGTACCAGAGGCTGAAAAACAAATGCCCAGGTCTGTGCCGCTGGTAAGAGTGCATACTATAGGCGTTTTGAATAAAAAATGGCTTTGAATGAAATGTGGCTATTTTGATATAACCTGCCTTATATTACTACACTTTTAGAATTTAGAATATAGTTCTAAAAAGTGCCAAAATTGCTAGGAGGCTGAAACAAAGAGTACTTTATTAATAATATTCAGTTGTATTAACATTGCCATAATATAGATAAAATAGGAGAGAGAAGGATGTTTTTTTTTTTTTAAATATATATAAATAGAAAAGGGGTATAAGGGTATGAGAAGGATTATAAGGGGGTTGGGAATGTTACTTGGGCTTAGACTTGTTAGTTTAGCTATGGGAGAGAAAGCGGATTGAAATTGTTTCATAAAATGATTGCGGACTTCGGTGAAAGCACCTGGATTGAATTTTTTTTTTATATTTGATAGTGCGGACTCCACTGAAAGCACCTGGATTGAAATATGTTCATTTTTGGCAGCGCGGACTCCCTGAAAGCACCTGGATTGAAAAACTTTTATATTTGATAGTGTGGACTCCACTGAAAGCACCTGGATTGAAATATTTTCATTTTTGACAGTGCGGACTTCTGCGAAAGCACCTTTAATATTGTAATGAAGTTTTTAGACTGCGTTTTCTATTGGAAACAATTTGAATCCTGTTTTTATGCTGGGAAAAGATAGAAAAGAGAAAGAGAGAGGGAAAAAAAGATAATAAAAATAGAAGTTACTGCAAGAGGGTGACCACCTAAAACAGCTCGGTTGAAATCAGCCAATGGTTGCAGATTTGCCCTACCTATAAGCGGATGTGCCATCCATGGTCCGACTCCTATCAAAGTCGCTGACACATGTCAGAACTGCACACATCCTAACCCATCAGTGGATGGGGTTGTTCAGAGTGAACACTATACCTTATTTAGAAAAAAAAATGAGTTAATGAAAATTAGCTAAGGTTGCAGATTTGCCCTACCTATATGCGGATGTGCCATCCATAGTCCGACTCCTATCAAAGTCGCTGGCCATGTCGGAAAAGCACACATCCTAACCCATCAGTGGATGGGATTGTTAAGAGTGAACACTATACCTTTCTTAGAAAAAAAAATTAGCAAAAATATTAAAATAAAAAAATAGAAAATTAGATAGCATTGTGATATAATCAATGTCAGTGATGAACTGGCAAAGTGCTGACCAGATAGTTTGCTGCTGTTCTTTTGGTGGATTTAGCAACAAGGTGATATTGATATTTGCGATACCATTGCTGTTGAGTTTATATCTATCATTTTTTGTCTTGATGCATTGAACCTTGTACATGATAATAGTACATGATCCGTGTCTTCTTTTACCCCGCACTGTGGGCAGTTTGGGGATATATTTTTGATGTGTTGACCTAAGCTGCCTGGAAGCAGATTGTAGCCTAGTCTAAGTCGAATTATTGTTTTTGCATGATATCTGCTGCCTTTATAAAATTGCGGCTTTTTTGTAACTATCGGGTTAACATTTTTGTGCCAAAAAATAGTATCCTGCCAATTGTCTTGTAATTTTTGTTTGTAAATCTTTGATATGATAGAAATGAATTCGTTAGCACTTAGTCCTAACTTGCTGTCTACTTGGTCTTGATTGAGTGCTAATTTATCACAAATTTCGTTGCCAGGAATGCCTACATGTGCGGGTACCCATTATTTTGAGTTTCAGTGCATGTATGAATATATATACGATCGGTATGATCCGCAATAATTAACCGCAATCTGATTGGATAAAACTTGAAAAGTTTGTACGAACTAGCTGCTAATCGTACAAACTGCTTGTACGAGGAACCACTGCCTACATGTATAACAATGCAGTGTATAAGGTCAATTTTTTACCTATACAAATTATCTGAGAAAATTAAACTTTAGTTTTATTATATAATTATCACAGAAATTATAAAATGAGTTGAATAGATCTCTACCTATCTTATAAGATACCCCCTTTTTGCAACCAGAATTTTGAAAGAAAATAAAACTCTAAAAATATCATAAATATTTATACAAGTAAATGAGAAGAATTTTACATTTTATATTTTGATAAAATAATAATAATTGCATACAACAAAATAATTCAATGCCAAAAATGTACACTATACCTACGTCTGATTAACAATGGAAGGCCCTCAACATATCAACAAATTCATCAATGGTTGACAGCGTTGCAGACTTACCATTAATACCATCAACCTCAAGATCTGGCATCAGCTCTCCGTCATTCAACTAAACATCATTTAGTAGCACAAAAACACCAGTGATGAAATCATCTCCAAAACCATCTTAAACAAAAACAGAACCAAAACTGACTGAACACCTTTAGAATATTGAATATCAACTTCCAAACCTTAAAGAAAATGGGTAAACTATTAGAGACATTAATTGATTCAACAGAACACCCATCATCATAGGAATTGAAACTTATCTCGACAGCAGTATCAAATCAAGCGAATTAATCCCAGAATACCTTCAAATTGACATTGAACGTCTAGATCGGCCACCAGGGCAACATGGACAGCGACGAAGAAACCGTTACAAATCAGCAACATCAACAAAAGCAAAAAATAAAACTGGTAACTGGTACTATCAACCTAGACAGGAAAAGGGAAATGTAAGTTGGATCATTTTACAGTCCCAGTCCTCCTAACAAAACAGATGACGATTATCTGAAAGACCATGACAGAGGAAATATCTACCATCAGAAACACAAAAAGATGTGTTTTTCTTAGGAGGCGACTTCAACCTACCTGACATACACCATCAAAGAAAGACAATACTCACTTACAAAGTCAACCAATCAGTATTCATGGTAGCTGACAACAGCATAGAACCATGGAGATATGATATTAAAAATATTAAAACCACAAGGATTTAATAAAAACAGCGTTTTACAAAAATATACATTTTAATGTCCATGTGCGGATTGTAATGGTTTGACCGATATGGTTTTATGGTGATTTTTTACACTATTGAAAACAGTTATAACCAATTAGTCACGTTTTCTTGTTTTTGGCCTGTTAGACTTTACTTTCGGTCGGGTGCGTTTGACTTTTTTATTCAAACTTATATGAAATATTTATATTACTTTTTACTTATAACTTATCTATTTTTTTTATTTCAGGCGAAAATTTATATCGAGCTGTCGCCTTAAAACAATGTAACGGTGTCGTATTGTATTTTTTTTTCTCCAATTCTATTGTTATCAAATCAAAGAATGGATGAGGGGGTTGGTGTTTTCCTAAAATAATATTATGAATCTGAATTTTGATGAAAAATATTTTAGTAACAGAGGTTAAAAATATTTTTAAGAAGGATTTCTGCCATAAAAAATAATGTTAATAGTGAAAAAAAAAAATTTGTCTCGAGACCCCTTTATGAAAAAAAATAATTGTCTGATCGGAACAAACTCCCCACCCCACCCCTCTTTTCGTGCCCGTGATAATGGTCGGTCGCATAAAAAAAAGAGTACTAGAAGACTAGAAGTCCTAATTGATGATGGATTTTTACAACACTCCATTCCATATTAAAGATTTAACAGCAATGTCATCTATAAACATTCCCCAAAGACTCCGCCACTAACGGAGACGAACAATTTGGATTTTTCGGACGATTGCTGTTGTTTAGAATCAAAAGTATACCAAAGTCTATCAGGCAATACTGGCACTGGTCAGCTGTATTTAAATAAATAAAAATAGGCGATGAAGCTTTTTCTATTGCAAAGCGCGTGGATCTTCATGTACATGTACCTCCATATGCTCTTAACCTTGAAGTGTCTGTTCCCATAGAAAGTTTCGTATCCGTTTGCTCAGTTACTTTGTCACGAACGATGTCACAATTTTGTATTTTTGTCTAAAAAGAAATCTGTTAACAAGAAGTAGTTGAATAATTACTCAACTCTATTAAGAAATATAGAGTGAAGTTACATAAAAATTGAGACGGAATACTTAATAACTTTGCCAGAGCGACGCTCGATTCAAGAAGACAAACAGTCAAAAAGTGAGCCTATGTATGTCGCTTCTGTCTTATGTTACTGGCGACACACAAAGAGTACTAGTAGTTCGACACAAGCATTTTAGGTCTACAGAAACTTATATCATTAGTGAACGATTATTTCTTTTTTATGTAATTTCACGATAAAATGGGAAATACTGAAATCAGAAAAGTTAAAAACCACACAATTATTAAGCTTACAGAATTCGCATATTAACATAAAATCAGGACAAGTAGTTTTCTTTGATTTTTGAAATTTTGAATGAAGCATGAGACGGGGTATATTGTACTCGTGGAAACTAGACTAGCTATCTCTTTTAACCTCACGTTCCGCTATACTAGTATTGATAATGTCCTTTCACTGAACAATTCTCAATTTAGTGACTTTCTCCATCTCATATATCCTCAGGAACCTGAGATAAGGGACACAACGGATTATAGGAAGTCTGCTTCATATTTAGATCTGACTCTCAAGGGAGACTTCAACAAAGCTCTATGACAAACGTGATGACTTCAACTTTCTAAGCGAAAACTTTCCCTTTTCGTGTAGCAACATTCCGTTCACTCCGGATTATGAAGTCTTCGTGCACTCGTAGACAATCTCTCAAAGTAGTGCAGATGTTGGTTTGTCTTATAAATTTGTTTTGTCTTCCTTTACCGGATTTGACACACTGAATTGAAAATTAGCAACACGACGGATGTGCTATAGCAGGCAGAAACCTCTTACTCTTCCGGAGCACCTGAGTTCACTCTTGTTACGACTTGAGTTCGTGTTGTTAATTTCCGTTCGGTTGATTTTGTGTTTTGTGTTTCTTCGTGCTGTTCTTGTTCATGTTTACAGGTTTTGACGTCGTTACCCTTTCAGACTTTTGAAACTCGAATGCCCAATTTGTGCCTCTTTGCTCCTTTCGATTCATTCGTCGGTTAGCACAATTTCTAACTTCAATGATTTCTGGTGATTTCAACGTTTTGTCAACTTCTTTCTGGAAAAATTGACCAAACTCTTCGACATTGCTCAGCAGCATAAAAAAGTTCACAATAAAAAGGCCTTTTTTTCAAAATATATTTTCAGCAAGAAAAATAGTTACGATTGGAATGAGAGTTTCCTTTTTTTTGTGTTTTGTTTTAGAAGTACGCTTATTGCTTTGAATCTCGTTAAAATCTAGATTCTTTAGTAGACGGTTACGGAAACAACTGCCAACAATGAAGAAACTAAATATGGATCTTTAAAGTATTTACAAAGATACTAGTAGTAATTTCAAAAGACAAAAAAAATCATAATAAAGCGTCAAATAAATTGAAAAAAAGATCCAAATAGAAACTTTCCTCGATAACAGTTACTTTTTATCCCTTTTGTAACAAAGTACAACAAACGGTCAAACCGGCAGCGCCATGATTGTATATGTTGTATGCTAGCTGCCTTGAAAAATGATCCAAAATGCACATGTACATGTAATTATGGAAACTTTTAAACGGAAATTAAGACTAAAGTTATTACATTCTGATACTATATTTTCAAAAAGGTCAAATATATAAACTAAAATTGAAAAAAAATAGATTCCAGGTGTCTGGGACCACATTTATTAATACCGAAAACTTTCAACCGGTACAACAAATATATTATTGAAATTGGTTTATTCAATTTGTTATGTTGAATTAAGATAGTTTCTTTCCACAAAATATTCAACCTAGCTATCTTATTTTTTTTAAGGAAATAAAAAAAAAAGAAAATTAAAAAAACTCATTTTAGTCATTCCTTGCATTATCTCCCTTTAGAACTTCTTTGAGTGTAACTTTTAACAAACTTTTGTCTCTCACAACATGTTTTCTTTTTATTAATATTGTAGTAGACTATATAAAAGAATGTTTTATAAGGTTTGAAATTATTTTGACAGTTTATGCATGGTACGCCTAAAGGGGCCTCTGTTATACCAGTTTCCGCATCTTTTTGCAAAGTTTAACAAGTTGCAAAATAAAGTTCACATGTTCGCCTTTTAATTTCTGCAATAAAAAATCGGTCTATAGCGGTATCCACTCAAATTATTTTTTTTCCTGACTTGGCTGATGGACTATCAGGTCTAACATACAAATCAGTAACAGTTACACAGGGTTATGTTGTGTTCTAGTTGTTGTCGCCACTCACGAAATATTATGGAAGACATCATTCAATCAATTGGATTTCTACCTTACAAGATGATGTAGATGAAGAGTTCACTCTCGTTTCGATTTCCATCTTGTTGATTGTGATTTGGTTGTAATATGTGTTTTTGTATGTTTTGTGGCTTGTTTTTGTGATGACTTTATGTTCTGCAAATTTTGTCTTTGTTTTTCGGACTTGAAACAATCGATTGGTTTATCTTTGCTTCTTTTTTATTATTTCAATAACAATACAAATGACTAACAATGTCCACAGTAAAAGAAAACGAAGATTTTATGACTAATATATAAAAATAGGACATCTAATGGGACATTAAATGATACCCCGCCACGATATAATATCAATTGTTCATAAAATTTGATTTTTTCAAAGTGGCCAATCTCAAAAACTATTTTTTCAGATCATGCTGGAAATTGATTTTGACTTTTTAATTGTACTAAACAGCAGTGCAAAATATCATTCAAATCCCATTACGCGTTTTTAATTTATCAGTGGAAAACTCAAAATTTCATGAAATGATTTTTCAAAGTGGCCAATCTCAAAAACTTTTCGTTGGATCATGCTGAAAATCTAATTTGACCTGTATTGTTTTGTCCTATACAGCCGTGCAAAATATCATTAAAATCCTTTGACGCATTTTTAAGTTATTGGTCGGAAACCTTCGGACGGACGGACGGACGGTCAGACACCGAAAAAAACTGAGGGTTTATTAACATAATACCTCGGGGCAGGTATAAAAACAGCTAAATATTTGACTTTATTTTTATATAAATCTAATGATGTATAAATGTAAAGCTACATGGAAATATAAATAATTGTTAAGATTCATACATATTATGTACATGATAATCACACCATACCTCTACATTTATAGAATACTTTTGCTAAAAATAGTTTTGAAAGCTACTTTCACCCTTCGTGAATTATTCGCTACATTTTGAAATATTTGAAACTACTGTCGATATCATCCTTATTTAATTTTAGAATTTTCTTTGGTATTTTTTCATATCCAAATAAGACTGTATCAATTAGCAAAGACTGTTTCAGTCTATCCAAAAGAAGAGTCGAAATTTTACTGTACGCCTCCAAAAATGCTTCTTCTCTGTTTTTCTTTTTTTCCTCGGGACTGCCAGATTTTTTGTAAGCTTCTAAAAGGAAGTCTTTAAATTCCATTGGTGGGATTTCTATTTGTTTTTCCGTGTTGTAAGGAAATGCAATATGTTTACTTATTATTCCTCTTATTTGTAATTTTCTAAATGAACGGAATAGCGCCATTGGTAAAGTCATGCAACGTTCAATGGCCTTCTTCATAGAATAGACATAATCAACTGTATCTATAATTGCGTCAACGTCAGTTTCGTTTTGAAAATTATTAAATTTAACAGTACTTTCTAGATCTAGTTCTTTTATGAGTTGAAAAGTGTCTTCTCGGAACGTTTCCATTTTTCCAATATAATCGTAATCAATTTCACACGGTCTACAATGTTCAAAACTAGGCACAAAATGTGCATCTCTGTGTTCGTTTGTATTTTGAGAATAAATAAAGTATTTTACAAACTCTTCAAATGTGACGTCATGTCCACATTCAAGACTTAAATTAGACGGCTTTTCGCGGAAGTTAGTGACAATATATCGCCCAATAAAATTCCAATAAGCTGCATTTGGCGAATACAATTTATCAGCGTAACCTGACACGAGTCGTTCAAACGGTTCGCGCACAAACATAAATTTCTTAGACGATCTTAAGAACTGGTGTATTTTATCAAAGGGTAACCGTTTGGCTGTTTGGTAACCTTCATAGGCATGTATACCCTTTATACTAAATGGGTCACTAACATTTCGCCAGCCACTAAGAATTTGGAATATTCGTTTCCAAAAAGTACACCCGATTTTTTCTATTGCACAGTAAACTATGTTCTTTTTTCTATCAATCACTAAGTGTTCCTTCACTGCTGCTTCTGAGTTTTGAGCAATATAATACTGTTTGAGTGTTCGACATCCCTCACGGACTACTTTATTTCTTTCGATGAATCTCTCTTTTATTGACGATATAGATGCCTGTTAAAAGACAATAATAATAATTAAAAAGTAATTTATTTTTTAATACACTTATTTTTCTATCGAGACATGCTTAAACTTGCCAATGTATGTCGAAAAGCGTTTAACTCCATCATTCGTCCATTCTCGAGGCATGCTTTGAACTAAGACAAATTAGAAATGCATTCGAAAAAGAATTTTCTTGATTTGTGATAATTCAACTAAAGGCAACACCATTCAAGAATGCTTTTAATGTAAAATTATATGAAATCAAGATATTCCGAGTCGTTTGTAAAATACATACCTTTTGCAAGAAACTGTTTGAATATACATGTTTAACTCTTTTTTTTTCTTTTTTATGTCCATAATAATAGTAATTTGCTCTAGCTCAGTTTTAGTTTGTACTTTCAATGTGTTTTATCTATGCGTTTAAAACATGCCTGAATATCTTAATTTTAAAATAATTTGTTGAGAAACCATAACAAAATCAACCTCTTCATAAATCACTTGTAAATATAAGGTCTAAAGAAAGAACCCCAAAACTTACAACAAGCATTCAAATCTTGAGGTCACACGAAAAACAAAAGCAAAAGAGGAGGCTGGGAACATCGTATTACGCAAAAAAACTATGTGACAAATATTTAATTGATCCCTTAGAAATCAAAAGCTGAGAAATCTGTAATGACATTTTCATTTTGTTAATGTTTGTTCTGAAATAGGGCGGAGATGATCGACTCACCTTGAAAGAGGTCATCGTTTAAACTTTGTATTAACCCCTCCAGTAGAAACCGGGAAATATGTTTGAATGGACGCACGAAGAAGGTGAATAAAAAATAGCTCCCCCCTCTTAGGGACCGACCTACTTAATTCAAGGGGGTCTTGTTTTTTTTCCTATAAATATTTTAAATGTAACTGGTGAAAGAAAAAAAAATTTGAAGGAGGATT
>CAXARO010000774.1:0-23345 GCA_963971305.1 Arcuatula senhousia
CATTCAGCATAAACTGGAATTATTGGTCACATTTTGATTATTTGAATTATTAATATTTTTTGATTATATGAATGGTGTTAATCAATGACAGACACTTATACACTTTTCTATATTTTTTTCAAATACATATTTTGTACTTTAAGGAAAAAGTTATTGTAATTATTCTAACAATGTCATGAATGTATGCATAAAGTTATAGTAATTGTATACATATGATGTACACATATCACACTTACTTGTACCTATCTATTGTTACCTATTGTGACCTGTGATAGTCTGTGTGCTATATTTATTGTAACAATATACTCATGGAAAAAGGAAACTGCATGCTTATGGGAAATTAATTGTACCCACATTTCTATTAATCAGGAAATCTTTAAAAATACAACAATCGAGTTAAGATATTCTGTAAAAGACTTTACCATTGCAATGTTCAAGTACACATGTTTTTTGATAAGTTTTATTAAAAAGGACTTTATTATAACAATACATTTGTACATAATCACCGAGGTTTTGAAGTAAGGACTTTATTGTAACAATACATATGTACATAATAACAAAGGTTTGGAAGTAAGGAGTTTTTTGTAACAGTACATATACATTTAAAGTAAGGACTATATTATAACGATGCATATGTACATAATAATCAAGGTTTTGAAGAAAGGACTTTATTGTAACAACAATTATGTACATAATAATAAAGGTTTTAAAGTAACAACTTTATTGTTGAAAATAAATGTGCATAATAACCAAGGTTTTGAAGTAAGAACTTTATTGTAATTTATTGTTATTTATAGTATACATAAGGAGTTTTTGTAACAATACATATGTTCATAATAACCAAGGTTTGGAAGTAAGGACTTTATTGTGACAATACATATGTACATAATAACCAAGGTTTTGAAGTAAGGAGTTTTTTGTAACAATACATATGTATATTATAACCAATGTTTTGAAGTAAGGACTTTATTGTAACAATACATATGTACATGCTAATCAAGGTTTTTAAATAAGGAATATATTGTAACAATACATATGTACATAATAACCAAGGTTTTGAAGTAAGGAGTTTTTTGTAACAATACATATGTATATTATAACCGGTGTTTGGAAGTAAGGAGTTTTTTGTAACAATACATATGTACATAATAACAAAGGTTTGGAAGTAAGGAGTTTTTTGTAACAGTACATATGTACATTATAACCATTGTTTGGAAGTAAGGACTTTATTGTAACAATACATATGTACATAATAGCCAAGGTTTTGAAGTAAGGAGTTTTTTGTAACAATACATATTTTATTATAACCAATGTTTGGAAGTAAGGAGTTTTTGTAACAATATATATGTACATAATAACCAAGATTTTGAAGTAAGGACTTAATTGTAACAATACATTTGTACATAATCACCAAGGTTTTGAAGTAAGGACTATATTGTAACAATTCATATGTACATTTATAACAAGGTTTTGAAGTAAGGACTTTATTGTAACAATATATATGTACGTAATAACCAAGGTTTTGAAGTCAGGACTTTATTGTAACGATACATATGTACATAATAATCAAGGTTTTGAAGTAAGGACTTTATTGTAACAATACATGTGTACATAATCACCAAGGATTTAAAGTAAGGACTTTATTGTAACAGTACATATGTACATTATAACCAATGTTTTGAAGTAAGGACTTTATTGTAACAATACATATGTACATTTTAACCAATGTTTGGAAGTAAGGAGTTTTTTGTGTAACAATACATATGTACAAAATAACCAAGGTTTGGAAGTAAGGAGTTTTTTTTAACGATACATATGTACATTATAACCAATGTTTGGAAGTAAGGACTTTTTTTTAACAATACATATGTACATAATAACCAAGGTTTGGAAGTAAGGACTTTATTGTAACAATACATATGTACATAATAACCAAGGTTTTGAAGTAAGGAGTTTTTTGTAACAATACATATGTACATTATAACCAATGATTTGAAAGTAAGGACTTTATTGAAACAATATATATGTACATAATAACCAAGGTTTAAAAGAAAGGACTTTATTGTAACAACAATTATGTACACTATAACAAAGGTTTTAAAGTAACAACTTTATTGTTACAAAATAAATGTGCATAATAACCAAGGTTTTGAAGTAAGAACTTTATTGTAACAACACATATATACATTATAACTAAAGTTTTTAAGAAATGACTTTATTGAAACAATACATATGTACATAACAACAAAGGTTATAAAGTAACAACTTTATTGTAACAATACATATGTACAAAATCACCAATGCTTTAATGTTAAAGTAAGGATGTTATTGTAACAATACATATGTACATAATCACCAAGGTTTTGAAGTAAGGACTTTATTGTTACAAAACATATGTACATAATCACCAAGGTTTTGAAGTGAGAACTTTATTATAGTATACATATGTACATACTAATCAAGGTTTTTAAATAAGGAATATATTGTAACAATACATATGTACATAATAACCAAGGTTTTGAAGTAAGGAGTTTTTTTGTAACAATACATATGTACATTATAACCAGTGTTTGGAAGTAAGGATTTTTTGGTAACAATACATATGTACATAATAACCAAGGTTTTGAAGTAAAGAGTTTTTTGTAACAATACATATGTACATTATAACCAATGTTTGGAAGAAAGGAGTTTTTTGTAACAATACATATGTACATTATAACCAGTGTTTGGAAGTAAGGATTTTTTGGTAACAATACATATGTACATAATAACCAAGGTTTTGAAGTAAAGAGTTTTTTGTAACAATACATATGTACATTATAACCAATGTTTGGAAGAAAGGAGTTTTTTGTAACAAAACATATGTACATAATCACCAAGGTTTTGAAGTGAGAACTTTATTATAGTATACATATGTACATACTAATCAAGGTTTTTAAATAAGGAATATATTGTAAAAATACATATGTACAAAATAACCAAGGTTTGGAAGTATGGAGTTTTTTTGTAACAGTACATATGTACATAATAACCAAGGTTTTGAAGTAAGGAGTTTTTTTACAATACATATGTACATAATAACCAAGGTTTTGAAGAATCAGCTGTTATATAGAATTCCAATGATGGAGAATTCTAATATATAAAGAAGTGTTTTTGGAAATAAATATTTGAGTTTGTTATATTCCAACATGCCAATTATGATAAATTGAATAGATGGTAATATTCTTAAACAAATTGTGTTTTGATCCAATACATTCATCATTTTTATTTTTTCACCTGGCCAGGTGAGCTTATGCCATCACTATGCGTCAGTTGTTATCGTCCCTTGTCTGTTAACAATTTCAAAAATCTTATTCTTCGAACCTCTGTACCAATTTAACTGAGACTTTGCAGGAATGATTTATGACATGTTGGCAACAAACGATCCTCATTTTTAGATGATTGAAAAAAAACATTTCCACTGTTTCTAATAATAGAACATAGGGTAAAATCACTTAAAATGACTAATAACTCAGCAACCATAACAGATAGAAAAAATCCGAAGGACCTTGAACTCTTCAGAATCAAACGCTCTACAAAAGTCGCCATTGGGTCGAAGTTGTCAGATGACCCTTGATAGTTGTTATGGCCCTTTAAAGTTAAAAAAAAAGCGTTTTTTAATGTTTTTGCCCTAAAGAATAAAAAAAGATTGCAGATAAAGAAAAGCTGTTTCTTGCTTAAATGTTCTACAAAGTCTCCATAAGTTTAAAGTTGTCAGACGACCCCTTATAGGGGTACAGCAGCCATATTAACAAAAGTTCGTAGACGTATAGTCAGGGGTAACTAACATGGACAACAAGGGGAGGTACGACTAAAGTTTTGTTTAGTACGAACTTTTGTGAATAAGTGTCCAGCTCCTTAAAAGCGAAACATAGTGTTTTTGGCCTCTAGAATGAAAATTATTGCAGAGAGAGAAAAGCTGTTGCTTGCTTAAATGTTCAGCTCATTTACCTCTTCAAATTTCGTCATGGGGTTGAAGTTGTCAAATGACCCCTTATAGGGGTTACAGCTCATTAAAGGCAAAAAATTGTATTTTTGGCCCATAGAATGAAAACTAAGGCAGATAGAGAACAGTTGTTGGTTGCTTAAATGTTCAGCTCATTTAGCTCTACAAAAATCTCCATAGGGTCGAAGTTGTCAGAGAAGCCCTTATAGGGGTAACAACACCTTAAAAGTTGAATATTAGTGTTTTTGCTTATTTAGAATGAAAACTTTTGCAGACAGAAAAAAAGCTTTTTCTTGCTTAAACATTTAGCCCATTTAGCTATACAAAAGTCTTCATAGGGTTGACATCAACACCACGTGAGCGATTCAGGCTCCTTGGAGCCTCTTGCTATTCATATATTCAAAGTACATTTTAAGTCTGAAAATGTAGTTATACTTTTCGAAGTTTCATGTTGAAATGATGTTATTTAGTTTTCATTTAAGACCTGTATTTTTTAAAATATTTTAGTAGTATACTATTGTTATTCTCATAGCGAAAAATGAATTTATCAAGTGTCCATTGCTTAATGCTAAAATGTATTGTTTATTATTTATTTGTTCAAATTGATACATCAAAGATGTATACCGTAATTTTATTAAATGTTTGATTTTTTTTTCAATGACAACAATTCCAGCTGCTTCGTCACACATATTAAATTGTTTATAATTTCTATTTTGTACTTAATAATATTTCACTTAATAAAATCTTATTTTGTTTACTTTTGCCTCGTAATTTTTTTAGCCATCACTTTGCTGTTTTATTCATGTTTTTGCCCTACTAAGAGAAGAGCTGTTGCTAACTCAAACCATCGGCTCATTTAGCTTTACAAAAATATTCATTGGGTTGTAGTTGTCAGATGACCTCTTCGAAGGGTTATGCTGCTTTTCAGTGAAAAAGGCATTTTTTCATATTTTGGCCCAGAGAATGAAAACCATTGCAGATACAGAATGTTGCCTGCTTAAACCATCAGCTCATTGAAGTATACAAGTCAAGGCTCTTTAAATAGTGTTATTTCATATTGTTTGCTCATAAAATGAAATGTGTTGCTGTTAAAGAAAAGTCTAACCTTGCTTAAAGCTTCAGCTCAATAAGCTCTACAAAGTCTCTACTGAGTCAAAGTCAGACGACCTCTTAATTGAATTTTAACTAATAAGTGATTCCCCTATAGCTTAAAGAAAATGTGGATGAATTAGGCGCGTGGGAGCCTTTTGTTAGCTAACCTGACCCAAAGGGCCATTAGATCTATTGCCATCCTTTTGCATCTGTCATCGTCTGTCTTCGTCGATAACATTTCTGAAGAAATCTCTGAAACTACTGCACACATCATGAATAGGACGCATTCCATCAAGATTACAAAAATGGTGACTACGTATACCGACCAAAAAAAAAAACATGGCCACCGTTGCTAAAAATAGAACAAGAGGGTCAGATCCCAATTTTTGGTTTATTAATTGAAAAGTAAATTTCCACTTCAGCTTGAAAAAGTTTTTACAAAAATCTACTATGGGTTGTACTTTTCAGATAACCCCTTATAGGGGTGATTGCCCTTTACATGTGCAAACTAATAGGTTTTTTTAGTTTTTATACGACCGCAAAAAATTTGCGGACGTATTATGGTATGATGCTGTCGTCGTCGTCGTTGTCGTCGTCGTCGTTGTCGTTGTCGTCGTCGTCGTCGTCGTCGTCGTTGTCGGTGTCTGTTAACTTTTTAGTGTTACCACAATAACTTTAGTTCCAGTTATCCGATTGCTATGGAACTTTACAATGATGTTCCTTACCATAAAAGGATGCATGGGATTGATTTTGGGGGTCCCCCCATTTTTCGTTTCGAAATAAGGGGCCAAAAAAGGGCCAAAAGTACTACTTTTTTGTTTTTTTCCACAATAACTTTAGTTCTAGTTATCCAATTGCTATGAAATTTGACAGTGATGTTCCTTACCATACAAGTATGAATGGGATTGATTTTGGGGGTCCCCCCTTTTTTTGTTTCGAAATTAGGGGCCCAAAAGGGGAAAAAATTCAAATATTTTACTTGTTTCCACCATAAATTTGGTCCTAGTTGGCCTATTGCTGTGAAATTTGTCAAGATTGTTTCTTACAATAAAAGAATGAACCTGATGAATTTTTGCGCCCCCCGTTTTCTCCGTTGTGTAATTAGGGGCCAAAATAAAAACTTTTTTTATTTGTGGTCCGATTTTGAAATTTTTTTTTACATGTTTGTTCTTGTCAAATAGCGGATACAAAATTAAGAATTAATTTTTGCGACCCCCCTTTTTCCCCCTAATACGTAATTAGGGGCCAAATGGGGCCAAAATCGAAACTTTTTTATTTGTGGTCCGATTTTGAAATTTTTTTTGCAAGTTTATTTTTGTCAAGTAGCGAATCCAAATTTGAGAATTTATTTTTGCGACCCACACCCCTTTTTCACCTGTTACGTAATAAGGGGCCAAAAGGGGCCGAAATTGAAACTTTTTTATTTGTGGTCCGATTTTGAAATTTTTTTTGCATGTTTGTTCTTGTCAAATAGCGGATACAAAATTAAGAATTAATTTTTGCGACCCCCCTTTTTTCCCCTTATTACGTAATTAGGGGCCAAATGGGGACGAAATTGAAACTTTTTTATTTCTGGTCCGATTTTGAAAATTTTTTTTGCATGTATGTTCTTGTCAAATAGCGAATACAAAATTAAGAATTAATTTTTGCGACCCCCCCTTTTTTTCCCCTATTACGTAATTAGGGGCCAAATGAGGCTTTTTTATTTGTGGTCCGATTTTGAAAATTTTTTTTGCAAATTTATTCTTGTCAGGTAGCGATTCTAAATTTAAGAATAAATTTTTTGGGCTGTAATCATAATTTTTAAAAAATTCTGGTTCGATTTTTAATTTTTTCCCCAAACATTATTCTTTTAAAGAGTAGAATACAACATTCAAAATTTATATTTTTAGCCCCTGGGTTGAAAGTCCATCAGAGAAGCATGTGTCAAAAACCTTTGTCAGTCCACCATGGGCTGCATGTGTCCAGAACAATAGACTATCCATATTAGGCCTGAAACGTACAGGGTTCAACATGTTGCGGTCGTATCATGCTGCGCTCGGCGAAGCTTTTTATATTTTTATGTTTGCCTAAATATATGGACACTATTGCAAATAGAGAATAACAGTTGCCTTCTGAAAGAAGCAGAGGTACTAAACGAACATCCAAATGTCATATGTCGAAAAGGCAGAGACAAATTCAGTCAACACAAGCAAGGACAGGACAAAAAAAAGACAACTTAAATCACGGATACACAAAGACTACTGAAGATCAATTAAGCACGCTAACTCTAGTCGTAATGAGAGGTGCTCTGGAGCAGTAAGCGTTTCCTGCCTGCTACAGCACACCCGTCGTTCTGCCAATTTTCAATTCAGTGTGTCAAAGCCGGTAAAGGAAGACAAAACCTAACTTTATGACAAACCAACATCCGCACTCACCTGAGAAATGAAAATCCCATATTTGTCTATGCGTTAATGATGTATACAGTAAAATGACGACGGCAATCGAGGAGCGACATAACCTTGTGATACCAATATTTTGTGTCAAACGTGACGCTCTGAAAGGATATCATCTATATAACGAAAAGTGAGGTTAAAAGAGAGAGCCAGTCTACGATCTTTTTTGTCTAGAACAGATTGTAAGAATTCCGCTTCATATGAATGAGGAAACACATCAACAAGCAAAGGTGAACAATTAGTGCCCATTTGAATTCCTCTTGTTTGCTGAAAAAACACATTCACCAAACTAAACAAATATGTTGTCGATAAGAAAATTGAGGATGTCGATGTTGTGGTCTTTTGTATATTTGTTAAAAAAAGTAAAAAAATCACAGGGAAAGACTGCCAGTCGTCTTTATCATGACCAGAGGTCGCTGCTCGCAGTCTTGCGTTGACCCAAGACTAAGAATACAATGCAAAAGATTTAAACAAAGCCCTAATTAAAGGTAATAACAAAACTACCGAACTTGAATGATCAATCTCATAGTCCAGAGAAAATGACAAAAACGAATCAGTCATACCGGAGAACTGGTTGATCGCAATGGTCCTGACTTGGTACAGGCATTTCAAACGAAATGGTGGGTTAAACCAGGTTTTATGGCGCCAAACCTCCCTCTTCCATTGCGATCTTAGGATCCGGTAATGACCATATAACACAACATAGTTGTGAGACACAATAGGGATATTGAGGTGATCATCTCAGTACAGCACACCAGTCAAACACTAATTAAAACAATTAACTATCATATCTTTTAACTCAATTTTGAACTTTTCTACTAGTGGCTGATAACGAAGAAAGAATTTTTTTAGTGATCGTATGAGACGTATTTTCTTATAGCCCTGCTTCAAAAGTCGGTCACGAAGAAACCGGTGTCTGATTAAAAAATCTGTGAAATGTGTGCAAGCTCTGGCATATCGAATAAGTTGAGAAATATAAACACCGTAAGCAGAATAAGTAGGTATATTGCTCTGTAGATTAGGAAAATTAATAATTTGAAAATTAAAATCGTCTCGTTTATCGTAAATTTTTGTACTGAGAAGACCACCTGGGTCAAATTCGAGGTGCAAATCCAAGAAAGACGTGAAGCAATTAGATTCGGTGGTCTCTTTAATCTCCAATTCTGGAGGATATATTGAAGGAATCCAACTACCAAATGGAGTGTTATTGACAGAAAGGACATCGTCAATATATCTGAATGTAAGATTAAATGACCTTGCCTCTTTCGTCTTCTTGTTCTTTACGAGTCCCTGAAGGAATTCAGTCTCGTAAGAGTATAAAAACAAATCGGCGAGAAGAAGACACAGTTTGTGCCCATTGGAATGCCGATTTGTTGTTGAAAAATCTCTCCTCCGAAGGTGACAAATATGTTGTCAATGAGGAAATCAAGCATACTGCAAACTTGTTCCAGTGTGTAACAAATTTTATCTTTTAAAGATGTTTTGGAAAAGAATGTAGAATTATAACCCAAAACAACAAAATTCCTTGAGTTTGAAAAGGCTTTTTCGAGAAGTTTTTTCAGGCGACATTTTAGTTTTTCGTGTGGCAAGGTAGTGTATAAAGTTGAAAAATCGAACGTTTTCAAAGAGTGAACCTCAGAAAATGATTTAGATTTAAAATGATCTAACAGATCTTTTGAGTTTTTCAAAATCCACATATGGTTAATTCCACTACGATTATAAATAGTGTCGCAGTATGCTTGTTGACCTTCTTTGACAGCAGACAAGATTTTAGTTAAATGAACGGACAGCTCTGTAGTTGAACATGATGATTTATCAACGAAAGACCCATTCTGGACATAGAACAATAAATAGATAGGGACAAACAAAAGCTTTAACAAGGATTTCTGGCTTCGGACAGGTACATATAGAATGTGAAGGGGTTATACTAGATTTTTGGGCCAAACCTTTCACCTATTGTTAATCACAAAGATAACACACTAAAGATCAAATCACCAAGAAAGAAAGTGTCGGTCAGATGTTATCGACTTGTTAAGAGACCATATTAAACGTATTTTCCCATAACCTTGGTTTATAAGCCGGACGTCGGGTAAAACAAGCCCTTGATATCCAATAAGTTATGAAAATTACTGGTTGCTGATGTGGTAGATATTTGTACCTGCGTTTTCTATCCTTTTTGAAAAAAAACTGTGTTTAATTAGTTGTGCCAATCGTGATATCAGTTGTTCAAGTGGAATAGAAATGTAAAGTGTGGACACATCGAAAGTTTTGATGCTGTTACAAGATGAAATTAATTAAGAGCTAAACATCTCAATGAGTTGTTTTGAGTTCTTTAGGATCCACATTTAATTGACATCATTTCTAGAATAACAACAATCGCAATATTTCTGGAACCCGGATTTAATTGTCATAGGTATTGAAGTCAACAGAACTGAAAGAGGTTTAGCGGTACATTTGGATGACCTTGCAATGAAGCGCTGTTTGTGTGGATTTTTATATAATTTATGAATCCAATACAGGAATGGAATGTCATAATTGTTGGCACAAACAAAAAGGCCGATAGAGGAAATGACGGATTTGTGATTGTCAATAATTTCCTCCTTAGAGAGTGTTGTAAATGTGTAGACGTTGCTACTGCTAGTACAACCAACCCCCTGATTCAGCTGTCAAACAGTCAATATAGTGATTCTTGCACACACATATGATGTTATTTGGTGCTTTATCTGCAGGTACAATAACATACTTGTCATGTAAGGTGGACAATGGTTTTGCAAATTTAAATCCGCCTTTCTGATAATGAATGTTGCCTTAGTGGTCATTCAGCCTTTCAAAGAATTATCTGCAGGTACAATAACATACTTGTCATGTGAGGTGGACAATGGTTTTGCAAATTTAAATCTGCGTTTCTGATAATGAATGTTGCCTTAGTGGTCATTCAGCCTTTCAAAGAAATATAAACTACAACAAAGTTCCAGACAATTATAGTTACACCTGGTGAGCATTTCATTGAACAATACCTTTAAAAGATTTAATTAGAAAATGTTTTGTTTTGTTGAAATGTTTGGCTTAATGATTATAATTTTGGTTTTAAAATGGTACATACTGTTAAAGTTATTTTGACAATATAATAATAATAAGTAAGATCAAGTAACAGTTAATTCTAACCAAATAACCGAGCTGTTTTGTTTGTTTTAGTGATATGTCTTTATTTAAAATGCCCCCAAAAATATTCAAGTATTTTGTAAATCGGTAATTAAACAATACGTTATGAAATTTTGTTGACATGAAGTAGATGAATATTTATGTTGTTACTAAACTATTTATTTCTTTATTTCAACACTTTGACATATACTTTTAATAATTCATTACAGCAGTGAAAATTTGCCTGATTTTTACTTGGGGCTAAAACGGTTTTTTTTGCTGTAGAATGTTTATTATTCATTCGATTTTGAAAATTTTTGAATTTTATTATTTTATCAAATTCCTTAAGCTCCAGTCTGGCAGGTTTTGGCCTGTGAAATCTGTTCAATCCTGAGATGATGTAAATGAAGGTAATAACAAAGCTACCGAACTTGAATGATCCATCTTATAGTTTACGGTAACGTAACCTATATGAAATATTTGAAATTACCTTTGAAGTTCGTCAGTTCAATCATTGATTATCGCCTTTACCTTTTGGTATTTTCGGTTCTTTATACGAGTGTAACTTTTAATATGTATTGACATTTGTAAAAGCATTGACCTAAGCAAATTTGTAATGAAGCGCGGTAGCGCTTCTTGTTGCAAATGTGCGCAAAGGTCCACGCTTTTACACACCAATAAAGCTGAACAAATTTTGAATTCAATGCATATAATTAAAATTTATTAAATGTTTTCACAGAAAATTGCACGAAATGCATGATTAACTTTAATAGAATTACCCCGCGCAAATCGTTGTTAAGGTAGGACGTGCTATTGAGTTTTATCGAAAAATAAAGCTGCATTATTGAACAATCGAAATTGTCGTTATAAATTAGAATGTAATTATAGTCTGTTGCATATAACGACATTCTTGAACGGTAAAGTGAAAGTACTTGGAAAGTTGTAAGTGATATGGTATACTTTTATTTGCTATATTATCGGTCAATGAAAATTCACAAAAAATAGAACACACATATATGGAATTACTATTTAAATATTATGTAAATTTAAGTTTTATAATTGAAAACGGTGAAAATTAGTGCACTCAAAATAGAGAACTGGAGTTACTTCGTGAAATATTTAAAAAATATCGTTGATCGTTACGTCACGATATCCCTTAGTTCTGGTGAATTACAACAGTGTTCTCCATTCGCCATTTAAGCCGGGTGTGCCGACCACCTTTTTTCCAGAGCCGACCACCTTTCCTTTTGGTAAGGTGGTCGGCAATTTTCAAAAAAATTAATGTTGAATTAGGTCTTTTGTTACTAATTAAATGAAGACATTGAGTGACACTTTTATAACCCAAGCCAATTAAAACCACAGATCGATAGGTGACCAGCAAACATAAAAGAAATTTGCCGACAAGGTAAAACAGGAGGTGCTAAGAATAATTTATTGTATGTAAATTTCTTATCATCCAATCAAAAATGGAGAAAATGTAAATAAAAAATGGCTGGCACGTGTCCAGTACGACATGCATCCATGTGGTTTATTCAAAGGTTTTATTGAAAGAAAAAGAATATTGATATTTACCTTCAACTTAGAAATAGTTTTATCCACAAAAAGAACATAAAACATACAATAAAGTTTGAATTTTTGCTGACATAACTTCTGCAATGCAAATGAAGGATCAAGTGTGTTTGTTTACATTTGAGCTGTGATCATGTGACTTTTTGGCGGGAAAACTAACATATTGGCTAACTAATAGGAAAAGAAAGATAACTCTAGCCTAAAGAAAATAGAAAAGACAATTCTTAAAATAGCCTAGATTTAATTAAGGCTATTTTTACTGTACCTTTGTTTGTATATCATGTATAATGTGTATTTTATGGTTTTATTAAAACAATCACTCTTTCTGATAATTTAAAAGGGGTTCAGGGGCAGATCCAGAAATTTGAAAAAAGGGGGGTCCTTAGAACAATGGGGGGGGTCCAAATTGATAAGGATTAAGCAGTAGAAAAAACCCGGTTGGTAAGTGGTTTTTCAAAACACCCACCTTACCTTTTTGAAAAAAAGGAGAACACTGTACAAGTAACCTTTATCAAAACTAAAATAAGTGTAAGTAAAAGTTTGTATAAAGAATAACGTCCAAATCATCCTTGCAAATAAAACGAACAATGAAAAGAAGATCAAATGTTAAGTGTAACAAAACGTACTGATTCACATCCCTTTAAATAGTGTTCAATAGCTTTTTTGTGTAAGGACCATTTGAAATCATTAACCCTAGATAGGATTTAAACTTAACTATAATATAGAATGTTTTTCAACTCGAACAATATACGATATTGAGATGTGGAATAAGTGTACGCGACACAACAAACATAAACAAACAGCAATTCAAAAAATCACAACGGAAAACAGCAAGCAGTCTTCAACATGACCATAGGTCACTGCTTATCGTCTTGCATTGGCCCAAGACTAATAATACAATACAAAAGTATCAAAACCAATCCCTAAATCATCAACGAAAGACTCAATTCTTGACATAAAACAGTTAACATAGAATGACAAGGACAAACAAAGGCTTTGGCAAAGTTTCCTGGCTTAGGACAGGCACATATAAAATGTGGCGGGGTTAAACTAGTTTTTTGGATCCAACCTTCCCCCTATTGATAAGCTTGCACAAAGCTTCATATAAAACACACTGTAAAACTCAATCGACAAAAGTTCAATTCAACAAGAGAAGAACCTAAGACAAAATACTGTACGAAAACAACAAAACAAGGAGGAACTCTCTTGAGAACACTCGAAGTTACTGACAACTAGCTAAGAAACATTTATCGATTGATGTAAAAGAATCAAATACATCAGTTCTAAATCCGACACCCCACGTCAAAACAATGAATGATTAAGAGTTGTATCACCATACAGAACCGACATACTTGATCGCTGTGGTGCTTATAAATAATACAGTGGATACAAAGTGAAAATTTAACGTTTTAAAGTTACTATCAAGCTATCAATATTTCTGCCAAAACATACCAAATGCAAAGACGATCGGCCATATGTAAAATTTGGTTACAAAAAATGTGCCATGTGTATTCATTTAAATTCATAGATAATGTAATGCAATTATGTTTTAATCACTTTGATAATTCAAAAAAATAAGATATATGCTTTTTAATTAATTGTTTATATGAAACTTATACAACCCAATATGACCATCACAATATTTCAAGTAATTTAAAGAAAAGAATATTACTTTAATTTAAGATTTACCACGACACCAACAGTCCAAATCTTAGTACACCTCACCGTAAAAAACGAGAGCTTCACTGGATAAAAACTTTAGGTACTGCAATGCCTTATGGATGTAATGATAACATCAAAGGAGTAGGAAATCTTTCTAGCCCTCAATGTAGTGAGGTGAATGTTATGAAACTGTTTGACCCTAATGGTAGACACAAACGTAGTCATGGTCACAAACGATACAAACCAAGATCTGGTGCCAGTCAAACTGACAACAGATCTCTTTCAGACACGTTTGATGATCTGGTAACAAGTCTACAACAACCATTGGGAGTCCATCATGTTCGTACCATTCTCTATTCACTACGAGTCACGAAACTTAAAGACTTACGTGATCTTGGGTTAGAAAAAGCAGGTACTGATCCATTTACTCCTTCTTACAGGCTTACTAGCATTATTTGCGACGTTGCTCTTTTCCGTCTTTTTAAGCCTGTAAGAAGTGAGCCTCTTACTAATGAGGATAGGAAATTTCTCCATATTCCATTTAAGAACAAAGGGATAGATGCTATAAACATTAGCAATATTTTAAATCGTAAGGAAGTTACATCTCAAATTCCTCAATATTTCAAAAATCAGTCAACACCAATTGTTTCCTACCGCTACACTAAAACCATAAGTAGTAAAATTTTCAACCACAAAAAGGCATTGCAGGACCTAAACATTGAAGAATATCTAAAGTCCCCTCTGACATGTGATTGTATGCTTCTCCCTTTGTCTATGGTCCATCTGGTCATGTCATCACGGGTGATCTTAAGATAGTTGAAAATGATTTATTACGTAATGTGGTTTCCCATGGACCTAAATTCAGGGAACCACAACGTATAAATTGGAATCATAACTTTAAGATCATCATGGACGCTGTGGAGGACTATGCTAGAGCCTGGATAAAGAGGGAAAAGGACCAAGAACCAGAACTTGAATCACTGTCGGACTGGGTAAGGACTATCCGATCTCTTGTACGAAGCCGAATAGACAAACTTCGCAATTGTGTGAACCCCCGGCCTTCTTCGGTATTTAGAGATCGTGAAGCTCTCAATTGTCTCTCTTCCTTACATGACAGGTATGTTGTTACGCCAGCAGATAATATAATAATATAGTTTTTGTATGTAAAACACATTATTACAATTGTCTAATAAAAGAACTAGGCATTGATGGTAATACTTCCGCTAGTGCTACATACACACGGACTACATTTAACAAAGATGAAATCATAGCCAACCATAGCTCTTTTATGTCCTCTTTCAATATTCCAATGAAAGAGGAACATAAAGAGTTACCATATTTGTACTGGATACCTAAACTTCACAAAAATCCGTACAAAGGAAGGTATATAGCTGGATCTTCATCATGTTCAACTAAGAGCTGTCCGTTCATTTAACTAAAATCTTGTCTGCTGTCAAAGAAGGTCAACAAGCATACTGCGACACTATTTATAATCGTAGTGGAATTAACCATATGTGGATTTTGAAAAACTCAAAAGATTTGTTAGATCATTTTAAATCTAGATCATTTTCTGAGGTTCACTCTTTGAAAACGTTCGATTTTTCAACTTTATACACTACCTTGCCACACGAAAAACTAAAATGTCGCCTGAAAAACCTTCTCGAAAAAGCCTTTTCAAACTCAAGGAATTTTGTTGTTTTGGGTTATAATTCTACATTCTTTTCCAAAACATCTTTCAAAGATAAAATTTGTTACACACTGGAACAAGTTTGCAGTATGCTTGATTTCCTCATTGACAACATATTTGTCACCTTCGGAGGAGAGATTTTTCAACAACAAATCGGCATTCCAATGGGCACAAACTGTGCTCCTCTTCTCGCTGATTTGTTTTTATACTCTTACGAGACTGAATTTCTTCAGGGACTCGTAAAGAACAAGAAGATGAAAGAGGCAAGGTCATTTAATCTTACATTCAGATATATTGACGATGTCCTTTCTGTCAATAACACTTCATTTGGTAGTTGGATTCCTTCAATATATCCTCCAGAATTGGAGATTAAAGAGACCACCGAATCTAATTGCTTCACGTCTTTCTTGGATTTGCACCTCGAATTTGACCCAGGTGGTCATCTCAGTACAAAAATTTACGATAAACGAGACGATTTTAATTTTCAAATTATTAATTTTCCTAATCGACAGAGCAATATACCTACTTCTCCTGCTTACGGTGTTTATATTTCTCAACTTATTCGATATGCCAGAGCTTGCACACATTTCACAGATTTTTTTATCAGACACCGGTTTCTTCGTGACCGACTTTTGAAGCAGGGGTATAAGAAAATACGTCTCATACGATCACTAAAAAAATTCTTTCTTCGTTATCAGCCACTAGTAGAAAAGTTCAAAATTTAGTTCAAAGATATGATAGTTAATTGTTTTAATTAGTGTTTGACTGATGTGCTGTACTGAGATGATCACCTCAATATCCCTATTGTGTCTCACAACTATGTTGTGTTATATGGTCATTTCCGGATCCTAAGATCGCAATGGAAGAGGGAGGTTTGGCGCCATAAAACCTGGTTTAACCCACCACTTCTTTGGAAGTGCCTGTACCAAGTCAGGACCATTGCGGTCTTTAATTCTTCTGGTTTTGTGTTTCTCTCAAATAAAAATTACAACAAAGTTCCAGACAAAATCTTCTGTATTTTGTTCATGATAATTTTCATATCCTATATGTCATATTATGTTCGATTTTTAAAACCTAATTCCAAGAACATTTTACAGTGTCACACTATTTTACGTAACTATATATTATGGGTTAAGCAAATTTTACAGTATCACACTATTTTATGTAACTATATATATTATGGACTTGAAGATCGCAATGGAAGAGGGAGGTTTGGCGCCATAAAACCTGGTTTAACCCACCATTTCGTTTGAAACGCCTGTACCAAGTCAGGACCATTGCGATCCACCAGTTCTCCGGTATGACTGATTCGTTTTTGTCATTTTCTCTGGACTATGAGATTGATCATTCAAGTTCGGTAGTTTTGTTATTACCTTTATTATGAAAATGATAAAATAACTTTTCTTTTTTCAACTGAAAGAACATCCTCGGAAACCCAGGGGTTCTTCTCTCGCCTACTCATTCATCACCCCTGGGACATTACGCATGAAATATTTCGTTTTTGATAGTTTTGTAACGAGCTTCCTGATTGGTCGCTTTAGATTTTTCAAATGCGATTTTAACTTGTTTCTATATAGAAATAATATCAAGTTCAAGATCAGATCCTGAACTCGAAACGAACAACTTCATACCAAGTGTCCCAGGGGTGATGAATGAGTAAGCGAGAGAAGAACCCCTGGGTTTCCGAGGATGCTGAAAGAATAAAACTTGAATTTACAAGTTTTCAATAATAATAAATTTCAATTCTGAATATAAGATAAAAAAAAATCAAAGCTCCTCAGCATCTTCTTGTAAGTTTACAATGTTCAAAATGTGTAACAAAATGAATTTGATTGGATTAAAACAATTTCCTGTTTAATGCATCATGGGAGAGCAAAGAGTGCTATACAACCAGTTGGTCAAAAAACCAGCTGGTTGTTCAAATTGCTAATTTTATAAAAATGGACAGGACTAAAACCAGCTGGCCAAGCATTTTACGCCTGTTTTTTCGACACGTAATCCTGCTACTGACAGACCTGGTTTACGTGTCCTGCTCATTTACGCCTCATGTTGAGGCGTAATCTTGGTTTACGCCTGAAAACCAACTGGTTTCCGTGTCAAAACCAGCTGGTTTACGCCTTAACATTTCGTACGGGTCAGATTAATTTTGTAAAAACTTGTGATTCAAGTAAAAAAGTAAATAGATCAATGTTAATGCAAATCTAGGTGTATGGGTGGCAAAGTAAACATAATGAAGTGCATTTACATGCACATGTATTCATAAAGCCATGGAAATGGACAAAGATAAGCTTACATTGGGGGGTCTACAACTTTAATATAATGTACCCAGTGGTTACAGGAGTGTGGGCCAATTGGGGTTCATTTAAATGTTTGTACACCACTCAAAGCATAGCATGTACATGTATATTTTAATGAGCTAATTATATACATGTAAATGCTTCATTGCAATTTGCAGTTTATGCATGCATGCCCAAAATGTCAAAAATGTTTAAGTTTGAAAGGGGTTAAATCCTTCTCACAATTTGAATAGTAAGTTTAGGTTTTTTTAGAGAAAATCTACCACGAAAATACCAAATTGTATTTATAAAGAAAGGGCTAGGGTAGTTTAAGCACACTACCAGTACCCCCCACCCCCGCAACTTATTATTTGCTTTAACATGTATAATTACTGTTCAGGCGACTGGTTGGATTAAGGAATACTGTTTGATGACATGCTAAAACTGGGAATAACATAACTAGGTTTTAATTTTATATTATCCTATGACAAAACGTCGCACATGCCATGTCTTAGTAAGAGGTTCTCATTTTTAGCCAAATTTTCTCCGTTAATTGTTCCTTCTATAGCTTAGGTAAAGTCGAGGCAAAGAAATCAAACAGACACATAGAATTTGGCAGTATTATTAAACGAAAGTCAATATACAAATTACAAAAATAAATATAAATCACATCAATATCATAAATTATCAATAAATTATAATAAAACAACAATATTTTTGGCACAAAAGTCCGCTCATAATACATTAACACAAAAATAGAAAAAGGGTGGGAGAGGCGGGTTATAAAAAAAAATCACGTTTTGTCGTGCAATCGTTGCACATAAGAATGATAAAATTTACTCAGATAGGAAACTATATATCGATCTTAACAAAGAAATGAAATAAACCAATGAAATGAACAAATTAATCAGTCACGCGAAGAAGATGAACTCTAGAAATAGATGAACCGAAGATAATTAATGTGAAAAAATGCTAACCCGCTTCTCAATTCACAATTATATATTTTTACATTACAAAAATATATAAATTGTTCCTTGTATAGCTTAGGTAAAGTCGAGGCAAAGAAATCAAACAGACACATAGAATTTGGCAATATTATATTGTGTATTATTAAACGAAAGTCAATATACAAATTACAAAAATAAATATAAATCACATCAATATCATAAATTATCAATAAATTATAATAAAACAACAATATTTTTGGCACAAAAGTCCGCCAAGCCAAAGGCCGCCAAAAATACCAAATATATAAAACTTTTCTACTTATTGCTTTCTCTTTCTCTTAAAAATAAAATAGTCCTAGAGCACAACACTTCAAAACGCATAAAGGTAATGAAGTAAGTGCAATCCACTCAAAGCACATAAAGGCTTAAAATGGACTAACAGGGAAAAGGCACCATATTCTGGGCAACTTCTTCCTGAAAAGAGAAACAGAAAACAAGATTAGAAAAGTAAAATTTTATAACTGAATATACAAAAACACAAAATACATCCAATCTACTATTAAAACATTAAAGTTGAACATGTCTAATAATATTAATAAACTTGAGTCTTAGCCTTGCTGTACCCGCATTATTTAAATGCAAACCATCATTTGGGGCAAATAAAGAGGCATCCGGTCTATTTTCATGTAAAAAACTTGTATAAAGATTAGAAAATAAAACTTTTCGTCTAGCACATAACTTCTTCAATTCTGAATTAACAGCACGCACAGTTTTATCAGTGACAGCAAAATCTACTAAACGAGGTAAAATAGAAGTAACCACTATAACAGCAGCAGTTTTACTTTTAATGGCATGTAGTAAATCACCATAATAAGACAAAATTTTACTAACACTATGTGAACAAATATTATTAGTACCAACATGAACAAGAACTATGTCTAAATCATTTAAATTAACTACTCCCCTGTTTATCAAATCCGTTAATCTACCAATAGTAGACCCTGGAAAAGCCTGAACAGTGCAATCAAGAATTCCACTGACGTACTTAGGTATTGAAGCAGAAATAATAGTTGTTTTTCTTCTAAAAAATCTCCCTGAAAAATAACTTTATTATGAACATAAAATGTGATTTCTAACTTTTTCAGCCGCTAAAATTTTATCATTTAAAGTTGATTTAAGATATCTTTTATAAGCGTCACTTTTCCAATCACCATAAACTTGTATTAACTCACTAGGAACATTGGCTGAAAAGGCAAAAGAAGCCCCACCCCTTCTACAACTATGTGAAGAAAAATCCAATTTTCTCAATCAGAAACCTCAAAACAGAGTGAAATTGTCTATATGTAACAGCACACACCTTTCCTTTCTTTATAATACAATATGCTGGTTTAGAATTAGCAACTGGCACTAAAGAAGTCATATTTACATAAGCTTTAACCGGACAAAGAAAAGATCCAGGAATTTCAACTAAAGGAATTGATAAAATTCTTTCACCATACTGAATCGTTTTAGACCAAGAAACTGTAACTATAAGCATACCCTTAGCACTATCTACCGTAATATTATCCCTACATAACTGCTTGTTAGAATCAAAAGAGTCTTTCGAATCAGGTACCAAGTTAGATTTCCTAAACATAAGAAAGAAAGCATGTAAGAACAAACACCACATCGTAGCTTCAAATGGATTTGATAAATCTAAATGATTCCGCATATTTAATAATATGTCGGGTGTAATAGGCTGTGCCTGTCTAGGACAATGCGGATTTAAACGCGAAAGTCCCTTTAAAACTAAGTTCAAATGAAATTTATCAACATCCGGAAATGAATTATTAGTATATAAATGTAAAGTCCTTACACCACTTATGTAATTTCTAATAGAATCAACAGTCATGAATGATCTGCTTAAAAATTGCGCAAATAAAGACAAAATATAAATAATAGTAGGTAAAGGAATAAATTCAAAATAAAAACAAAACATGAAATACGCTTCCCATTGTACTCTTAGATTCCTATTCGTGCTCTCTGCATATGCATATCGAGTAGAACTTTTCATGTTATTCTTCAAAATCATTAGCTCTGAAACAGAATTACCAATCATGAATAAATCTAAACAAATCATCTAAAAGAATAACTTCAGATAAACCTATACTGTCTGTTCAAACAAATCCTGTACCATCGAGACAAAAAATCAGACAATCTATTATTCTCCCCTGAAATATGTCGAGCTTTAACCTCAAACTGAAAAATAGCTGCCAGATAACAAATCTCTCTCAGACATTTTTGCATAAAAATATCCTTAGTCGAACCAGAATTTAAAACCTGAACAGAAGACTCGTTATCGCAAAGTACAACTATGCGTTTCCCTGAAAAAGTGTGAGACCACAACCTAAGAGAGATAACTATAACTAATAACTCTAAAGAATTTATATGTAGACCCAAAGAATTAATAAATTCAGGGAAAACTCCGTAAAAGTAAAGACCTGAATCCTCATTAATTCCACCTAATCCAGATAAACAAGCGTCACAAGAAAACACAGAATCAGGACTCGTCCACTCTTCCATAAACATCATGGAAACTCCATTGCATTTAACTAAAAATCTTTTCCACCACTCTAAGTCCTTTTTAACCTCAATAGGAATATATCTTAAGATCTTGTGACCTTGACCAGAAACACCAATAGGAAAAGCAGATCTCAGCCAATTCAAAAGTCTGCTAACAAAAATCCGACCTGGACGAACACATCCTGAAATGAAATGCAACTTTCCTAAAATAGACTGTAAATCACGCAATGAGGCTTTCTTTTTTCTTAACCAACTCTCTACAAGTAATGAAATTTCTAGAATCCTATCTTCCGTAACCTCCAGCGTAAAAGACTCTGAGTCAAAAGTGACACCTAAAAAATTCATTCTAGTAGTAGGCAGAACTGCTTTTTCAACAGATTCTTCAACGCCAAAATTTTTTCAATAAAATACCCAAAGATTCATAAGCCTCATGTGCACGTTCCTTAACTTCCGCCCCTCCAAATCATCCAAATAATTAACAATAGAAAACCCCAATTTCTCATACATAAAAGTAATAGATGAAGTAATCCTCTGACAAATCTGAGCGCTAGACCTAAGTCCTATTGGTAAAACCAAATCAACAAATGTGAGACCATTCCAATGATAACCTACTTTAGAAATGTCACCCGGACAAATTGGAAACTGCCTGTAAGCACGTTTCAAATCTTTCTTAAACATTAAACAACCACGTCCTTTCATCTTCAAAATTTCAAACAAATCATCAATATTTAGGTAAGTTAAACAAATCCTATTGCAAAGATAAAAACCTTTTGAAATCCCATCATTCACAGACCTTCCCGGGGGAAAACTAAGATCTAAGATAACCCTACGTTCAAGAGAATCCATTTTTGACACAGAATTTAAAGGCGAAAAAATAATATCTACTGAGAAAGGAATCTCCTGAAAGGGACCCAAAATTGAACCATATCTCGCTTCTTTCTTTAAGTACTTAAGAATATCTTCTGCAAACTCTACTGCACCTTTATGATTATCAACAAATATACTTTCTCAATCTAACTCCCCTTCATAACCAATGGGAGCTCCAAATTCTATAAATTCACAAATGATATTATCATGATAATCAAAAAGATGTTCTCTAAAAAATTGAACATTTAAACCAGATCTAACTGGAATCCTACAACCCATAAAATTTGGTAATTTAGAAGCAATTACAGAATCATGTGTTTCAATGATTTTTTGTATGACATCTATACCAAGCTTCTCAACACTTAAATCCCAAATCTCTGACATATCAAATTCTTTATCAACTTGATGACTTGTATTTACATTTAAATCATCACATACTGATCCTTTAAACCTTTTACAAAAACTTTTATTCTTATCTTTGACAATTTCAATACAATCAGTACTCTGATCAACCAAGGCTGATGATTTGCTTTTAAGAAAAGAGGGTAGGAAAACATCCGCTAGAGGATCCAAACGAACATCTGAAGACTTTTTGAGCGACGCTACTTTTTCATAGCCTAGTCAATCCCGCAGATGCGGACAAGCATTTGAACACTCAGGATGCATTAACTTCCTACCGTCTTTTCTATAACAAGAATCACAAAAATGTTGTAAAAATATTTCAACACCTTTAATTCTATTACGTCATACTCATTTCCGGTACAAAATGAGATTGTGCTGCGCATCCACGACCATCAGTGTGCTTGCGTCGCTTGAAGAAGTCGGACGTTGTCTGACCAAGAAGCGACCATTTTATTATTTAAATAAAATATTTTGTATGTCAACGCCGTTGGCTTTAAAATATAAAGATTGAAATATATGTCAACGTTGTTGACTTAAAACAATAAATTAGTCATTTTATTGACTTTTATTCGTATCTGATTTAAAATACGAAAATAAAAATACGAAACTGTGCGTAGTAATATTGTTGTCGCACGAGAAAAGATGGCGGAGCAGATGATACGTACTGATAATAAATCAGACAAACAGCCGCTGGCTGAAGACATACTTGATGAAAATTCT
>CAXARO010000775.1:0-91115 GCA_963971305.1 Arcuatula senhousia
TTCTGGAACAGCCCTAAGACAGAGGAAATAACTCCCACATAGAATTGTTGTACGACTTTGACTCTATGAAAAAATTTGTAGAGGATTTGATTTTGCTTCAGATTTTTCTCTATCAAATAATCTTTAGGAAAAAACTCACTGAGCCCTCCTGTTTTAAGGTTCAGTAACAGAAGCCATGTTGGTTGGTCAGAAGTATGAACTTTGAAGTGAACATTTTTTAATCAAAGTGTACAAAGTTTCTAAGCTATATATCCCTTTAGTGGTTTTCTAAGTAGATGTTCTTTTAAGAAAAGTTAACTGACAGATGTTAGACACCAAGTGATTAGCTCAACATGAGCATTTCTTTTATTATTGATAAATGTTGAAAAAAAAATATAGACTTTTAAAATAATCATAAAATCTTCAGTGCAATGGTAAAAAAGCATTATAACCATGTAAGTTAGAAGGTTTGGACCTAAGATACTAACGTCATAGACTGGTATTCTGTATCAAAGTAACCAACTCCGTCCTGGACTGCTCCTGCTGTGGGTGGGACTGTTGTCAATGACAACACCATCAGAAGTCACTGTGGTACAATTGATCTGCCGTGTTACTATGCTGTTACTGTAGTAAAGTAGCGAAGTCCAGGGCCAAGATGAAGATTCTTAAGGCTAAATTCTAAGGAAAGATATTTTAAAATTTTGTATGACATAATCATATAAGATTTTATCATTGTTTTGCTGGGCTTACATCTATTGGTCATATCAACTATTAGTTATAACAGCTTCAACAATTTCTTGACAAACTCATTTAAAATAAGGAGTCATTTGTAGCCAACATATCAATTATTATTCATACAATGTCTTTTTGTAGTTTCAGAGAAGATCTGAATATACAGATTTCGAATGACAGATCTAGACAAAAAAGTTGATGGCATAAGTTCACATGGCTTTTTATCAGGTGAACAAAAAAAGTATGAAAATGATAAAAAGTTAATTTACACCTGCAGGCATGAATACTGCATAATTTATGCACATTTATTTGCATCAACATTCTTATGTTAAGCTTATAATTAGCTTTTGATACTAATAGTTACCATATGTAATTCCTAAAGCCTGCTGTGGTAAAATATCTTCACACTGAGGACAGGTTCCAACGGATACATAATATTCTTTGATCGTAGAGTGAGAATCGTGAAAGCCTTCCCAGTATGAATGTATCACTTTTGTCTCTGTCTGGAAATCAATGTCCTTGACATCACCAGTCAGCTGACTTCTGTCTCCATCATAAACATGACCTGCTGTAGGTGGCGTTGTATCTACCACAAAGGCCCAGGATGTAGCCAGGGAAGATAATCCTGCACTATTAAAAGCCTGTTGAAAATAAAGAAGGAATGAGTTCATGGGACACAGATGCCCTGTGTAGGGCCTGATACAAAAAGTAGAAGTCTGACAGGTCTGACTAAGGTTTGTTCTACTTAACTACCCTATCAAATTCTATATCATTCTCATGTACGGTTTCTTTAAAAAAAACTTGGTGGAAATTTGTACAGACACACATAGGGCTGGACTTATGTAAATCAATATGCTCCCAAAATGTCGTCACAGGGGCATAAAATAGTTGTGTAACTTGGTACAGTGCTGACCTAACAAAAAATATTATTTTTTCAAAATCTATTTCTTTAGAAGACACAACACATATAGATTTAGCTACTTAAAACTAAACAAAAAATATTTAAAACCCTGCCACCTGTACAGCTTACATTTCAACTTACCCTAACATTTATGTAGTAAGAATGTCCTTCTTGAAGATCCAGAGGAATATTTTCATCTGTAATACCACACTCGTTATCTACGACCTTCATATAGTTCATCATGTCTGTATAACCAGGCTCTGATCCAACAGACCAAAGAAAGTAAGCTACACCACTCTCTAGATCAGAGAACACACCTTTCCAACTGAAATAAAAACATATAAGTAACAATCTCTGTCATAAAATATTTCTGTGGTTTCATTATTTTTTGTGGGGAATCAATTTTCGTGGTTTTCATGGGTTGGGCTAATCGTGATTCTTCACGAAAAGGAAATTTTACACTACTTTGTATACTACAAGCTTAAGAATAATGAATTTAAGAACCAACAAGATTGCTACGCGTAGCCATGTGTCCCCCGCCGCCGCATAAAAGTTGTGTGGTATGTAAATTGAAGCAATATATTCTCTGAGAAACGATAGAAATAGGTTTTCAAAATATGGGATGATCACCTATTAACAGTACCCTATCAGTGTGTAAAGTTTCAGCAACATCCGTTCAGTAGTATCCGAGGAGTTGCCACCCACAAAAATGTTTGATATGACAAAGTCCCATTTTTTGGACCGGAAAATCACAAATTCGTTAATAACTCGAAAACTGTAAATATTGTTTCAAAATTTTTTTCGTATTAATATAGAGAACCTTTTGTTCTATCAGCCTACAAAATTTCAGAACCCTGTGCACCTAGGTAGCCGAGATATTGGATGTCCTATATTTTGACCTTTCTTCCCCGTTTCCATGGAAACGGCGGCCATTTTGAAAATATCAAATATGGGATGATCATCTACGAACAGTACCCTATCAGTGTGTAAAGTTTCAGCAACATCGGTTCAGTAGTGTCCGAGGAGTTGCACCCACAAAAACATTTGACAAAGTCCCATTTTTCGGCTGAAAAATCACAAATTTGTAAATAACTCGAAAAACCGTAAATATCGCTTCAAATTTTTTTTCCGTATTATTATAGAGTACCTTTTGCTCTATCAGCCTACAAAATTTCAGAACCCTGTGCACCTAGGTAACCGAGATATTGAATGTCCTATATTTTGACCTTTCTTCCCTGTTTCCATGGAAACGGCGGCCATTTTGAAAATATCAAATATGGGATGATCATCTACTTATTGTGCCCTATCAGTGTGTAAAGTTTCAGCAACATCCCTTCTGTAGTGTCCGAGAAGTTGCACCCACAAAATACGTGACGGACAGACGGAAGGACGGAGACCATTAATAAGTCCCCCCGGCTCGTTGCGGCGGGGGACAAAAAACTTTAGTGTGCAAAATTAGGACTAACCTGCTTGTCCCTGGCCAGAAAAAAATCCTTTCGCGAAAGTGAAATTTGGAAGAAATTTGTATTACATAAATTTAACAAAAACTTAAAATCAAGGATTCAGGCAAGTGAATCTCAAATCCTAATTTTCTAGGCTGAAAAACTTGCATGTTTGCATCAATCCACCATAACTGGAACACACAAAAATAAATGAATCCATAGTATATGAATAATTCATCATTTAAGCTAAATCTATTTCACATGTTTTTAGCAACTTCATTTTCTTGGGCCAAATACACTGGTCTTATTCACCCTTCCGATCTGTCAATCTTAATAATTATATTGACCAATCAGAACGCCGGATTATAATTGGCTTTTGTAGGTCATATTTTGGCAGCCATTAAGTCCCACAAACATTGTTTTGTGGGCATTGTGAATGATCAGTGTTATATAGGAAATTTAACCGATATATCGCTATATTATAAAAATGGTTTTAAGATGTGCATGGGGAACATGCAACAATGACGAGAGATACCCAGAAAGAATGTCAGGTTGTCGTTTTATTCACTTTCCAAAGCCGAAAACGCAGTTCGAGAAGTGTTTACGTTGGATTAAAGCATGTGGACGACCTCATGACCAACTGAACATTGAAAGGATAAATAAACACAAAGCTGTTTGTTCAAAGGTATGAATCATTTGTCTTATAAAATTATTTTATCAACTGACATCATTAATAAATATTGTTGTTTTAAAATAGATCCTGTAAAATGACATCGCATTGTTTACATGTACGTGTGTCATATTTAAACATGTGTACATGTACCAAGCACTACATAGCTCACCGGCATGTCTATATTATTTTCAACCCTAAATTTATTGTTTTTTGACAGAAATAATATCATAAATGATCTGCGACATGTATGATATACATGTATATGCACATGTTCAATCATGACAATGGTACTTGCACACCTGACATGTGTGACAGTAAAAGTGTGGTTGTCACACTGAGTCCCTTCAACATTTTTTGCTCTGTCTATAAAACAATCATTATTGCCCAAACATGGAAAAGTTTATTTCACAACACAGATTGAGAATATTGATTAAAATAATTTATTAAATTTCAGCATTTTGTTGGTGGTAATGGACCAACTGCTCAGTATCCTGACCCAGTACAGGCAGATGGATCCGTATCAAAACCTGTGAGGAAAAAGTTAGTGCGAGCTTCTCCACAGAAATCAAGAAAGCGTTTACGACTTGACTTGGTCAATTCATGGTAAGTAACAAATTTATTTATAGTACCTTTATTGCTGTTTGTAAATATACAGTTTCTAATTGTTTTAAATTGTATGAATTAAAGTTCGTCTTACATCTGGTTGACATGTTAAGATGTTAGAATAAAGTTCATGTAAGAAATGAAAATCAACAATGGCATTTTTTTTTAGTGATGATGTCGACAGTTCTCAAACATTTGAGCTCAGCCATGAAGAAGAAACAGGGATCAGCACCCAAACAGAGGAACACTGTAAGTTTTGACAAAAATTTATTAAAAACTATGCTGCATTTGTCCCACCAACCAAGTATGGTTTTGCAAAGTCTTTAAAAAATTGTGATAATTTCATCAGTAGTTCTGTCATAAATGTGTGATCTGGTTTGATTCTTTGAACAAACAGGTCACACTGTGTAAATAAAATAAATTCACAGAAGTCACAACCTGTGATCATGAGTTGGCCTTGAATTTGAGCATAATAGTCGTGAGTTGTTTTCAGTTTAATGTCACCATTAATATTTTCACAACAAAAGTCTGTGATTTCCTCACATGCTGCCAAGATCTTCATATTTCGTGCGGAAAATGGACACTTAACCTCCACAATTCCAGTTTGTCCATTATCACACAACTTTCCATCAGGAGTTGCACCAAGAAAGGCATAATCTTTATTAACAACTAACCCACACTCATGGAAATGAGTACTTTTATATCGTTCCATATACGCTTTCTTCGCCTCACCCTCATGTCGCTTCCCATATTCAAGTGATGGGGCAGTTATTTGTCTGGTACTAAAAAGGTTCTTCAAAAACTTGTCAGAAGGGGCTGACTTCCTATTAACAACACGTCCGAAGTTAGAAGCTGTTAGTCTAGACTTGCGAGCTTCAAACCATTCTTTTGACATATCTTGTTGTCGTGTTATAAGTTCCAGTCTACTAAAATCTGTGTTGTTATATTCGGTGTTTAACTCCTGAAATTCTTGTGGTAACGCCACAGGAGACGGGTTAAAAACACAATTATTACCACAACCAGCACTCTCCATAGGTTCTTGTGCTTTTTTTAGATTTCTTGTCTGAAATTATACAATAATGTACATGTAAATACTATATATTGGAAATTATTTTAAAACATAAAAATAAAAATTGTTTTTTTATTACAGGGATTTCACCGATGGACATGCTTGCTGCATCTATGGATATCCATACCATGAGAAATGAACTAGAAAGAGAAAAGGACAAAACCAAGCAGCTGGAGCTTATTATTTTGAAATTGGAGCAAGAAAATCAACAGCTTAAAGAAATCAATGATGCAAAAATGAAATTTGGAGTCAAAAGTGTTTTGAAAAGAGAGCAGAAAATAAAAGATTTGTTTAAATACTACACTGCAATTACATATGAAAGATTTAAAAGTTTGTTTCAATTTTTGCTTCCAGAGAACTTTGAACTTGACTATGAGAAAGGACGTAGTGATATCAAGAGTTTAAGCCAAGAGGACTGTTTATTCTTAGTTTTGACAAGGCTACGTCACAATTTTGGCCTGAAAGATATTGCTATGAGATTTGATTTATCGGTTCAATCTTCAGGAAGTATCTTTAACACATGGATAGACCATATGTACCTTAAGCTAGGACAACTTTCAATATGGCCACATAGGGACATTATTATTCAAAATATGCCAAAAGACTTTAAAGCTGACTTCCCCAAGTCATTAGTTATTATTGATGGCACTGAATTCAAGACACAAACTCCATCGGCTTTAGGTCTGCAAAGTCAAATGTACAGTGACTACAAGTCAAACACAACCCTTAAAGCTTTGATCGGCTGTGATCCAAGTGGGTCAGTGATATTCATTTCAGAACTATTTACAGGATCAATATCAGATAAATCCATCACTGAACAAAGCGGATTTTATGAATTATTAAGTAAACTTAAAGATCAAGGTTATATTGCGGAGGGTGACTCTGTTATGGCTGATAAGGGTTTTACCATTGAAAAGGAATTGGAATCTTTAGGACTGAATTTGAACATTCCCCCATTCACATCCAGTGGTGCCCAAATGACTGCAGCACAAACATTCCAAACACAAAAAATAGCGAAACACAGGGTTCATATTGAACGTTTAATTGCAAAAGTAAAAACTTATCAAATCCTTGCCAATGTCATACCAACCAATTTATTTCATAGTGTAAATAAGATTTGGACAATTTGCTCAATGTTAACATTGTTTCAGGATACATTTGTCACTGATAAAAGATCAAATGATGATGAATAGTTTGTGTTCAAAATAAATGATATAGTATATATATTTTTACTGATGCTATTGTATTTATTCCCCCTTCCCTTTTCTGTGACTAGATGTGGATTAATGTATACCTGGTATGCTAAACATGCTAAAAGTCTGTGTTTTTGTACTTTATAATTACCTGGTATGATAAATAAGACCCAATTTGCACTGGACCAACTGGTGTTTCCACTGATGGAGGGTTCATGGATGCAATGTAGGCCAAAGGTGTTCCTGTCAGGTTTCTCAGCACATCAATGTCCTGGTTACTCATCTTTGGTAGTCTGCAATTAAATGTAATTTGGTGGTGACTTGCAAGTTTATTACACAAAACATGCAAAACTTCAAACATTATTTATACATGGTAAATAATAAATTGCTGAGAAGGACCTGATATTAAGATGAACCGATGAAGTACCATATATACATGAGGTACATGTACAAAAATTTTATTATGAAAGAAGGTGCATTTTAGCTTAAGTAGAAAAGTACAATGGAGAAATATTATTTTTATTATGCAAAAAAAGCTGAATATATTGTATATAAAATATTTGGCACTTACACACAATCTGTTTCGATTTGACACAAAACAGGTCTTCTTTTCCGGTTTTCAATAGGCTTTGCAACAATAACATGGTTTACTGGAACAGGCTTGATTTTTTCACCCCTAGGAATGTGCCAATTCTGAGGTATACTTGTACAGCTCTGTTGATCAGGAACATGGGTAAAGTTGTGCAATTTAAATCCTTGTAGAGTCTTCAGAAGTCCAACTATATGGGAACAATGACCAGCAATTCTAAAAAGTTTATAATAAAATTTGATTAGATGTTTGGGCTTTATATGCACGAACTGTATATATATTAGAAATTATGGACATCTCAATATTCATGTATATATGCTCTTTATTTTTTAATCAAATCTTCGAAGACATTAATTAATACACAATTACAATTTTAAGATTTAATATGTTAGAAAAACATTTCTAATCCTTCACCACGAGCTTCATGCAGAGATGTCAAAAGATCGATATGTCATTGTTTACACTCATGTTTACATTACGCAATATGCGGTTGTAAACTTGTCAGGATGCGATAAATACTGATGAAAAGGTCATAAAAATGAATTAAAAAAGGTTAAAACTTACCCAGCTTTACAAGAGCAAAATGATTCTGTCAATAGTTTATCTCCGATTTCGACGTGAAGGCCGTGTGGAGCTTGACTTTTCCTCATAGAGCGCCAACATTTGGCGTCTACACGAATAGTTCCATTTACTTCTGAAATTCTGACATTATGGATATATCCTTGTGTAAAATAGTTAAGCCCTTTTTGGAGCATCTTTTGTGACAAAGTTGCACAATTTGGTAGGAAAGATACGGCAATATTATCAGGTATTTTTGCAAGTGAATCAGACACATTGTTGGGATGCTGAGACGCCATTTTGAAAATGAAGATGATTAGCTTGGGGGTCATAGTTACAATATCTAGGATGGGAGGAGCTTATCTCTTATCTCGGAACCGTGAATTACCACTCATTCTTCAGCATCATTGGCCAAAGGGAAATAATCAGTGCTTAATCATGGATTTATGTCCGTATGAAGAATTGATTTATTATATGAAAATAATCAATACTTTACCAAGGTTTATTTCTGTTTGTGATGTGAAAAGACGATTCTCCAATGTGATTGGTTAAGTGAGGGGAGATAATCAATACTTTACCATGGATTTATTTCAGCCGTGATGTGATATGACAATTCTCCAGTGTGATTGGTTAATAAAGGGGATATAATCAATACTTTACCATGGATTTATTTCAGTCCTTGATGTGATATGACGATTCTCCAATGTAATTGGTTTAGTAGATCTCTCTGGTGGTGTAAAGTCAATAGTTACTGGTTCTGATATAGCTACAGTCTGGCGGTTGGCAAAATCAATGGCTGAAATAAACAAAAACATTTCAGTGGGCAGGGACTTATTAAGCACTAGAGACTCCTCATTAGCCAAGGTTTTCTATTCCAAAAGATGTTGTACATGCATGTTTGGTAAAATTCAGCAGAGTGAAATTCAACTTTTCTCCATTATAACAACTTATGATAGTTGGCCCTGCTTGGTGAGTTTGAATTTTCCAATATTAGTTTGTTATCATGTAAGTATCAGAGCTTTTATGTTCAGAATACTTCAAAACTATGTTGATGTCTTTTACCAAAGCTCCACTACATTTAGTTTAAATAATAGTTGTTGAGTTTAAAGCAAATGAAAATATTTTTAGTTTTCAGTAAAGAGGAAGTAGATGTTTGATTGACCTACTATCAATCCCATAATGCATCATGTCTATATAAAGCTTGTTACCAAATATCAAATCTATGATGACATCTTTCTAGAACTCACCTTTAAGTGTAGCATAATACTGATAACCATTCTGTAGGTTAAGGTTGTGAAAAGCTTTATGCTGAATGATTCCTACATCCTCAAACGTATGCACATCATTCCCTCCTGCAGTGGTACCTGTTTCAAAAAATAGATTAATATCATTATACAATCATTATTTTTTTAACTGGCTTTCTTGTTTCTTCTGTAACTGAAGAAGGAATGTGTCCATGGGATGAAGATACCCCCCCGCCCCTAAGACCCAAACAGGAAGTAAATGGCCAACAGACCTGAAAGTCACTTACAACATACAGTTTGTCACATTATATTATGAACCATTCTACCAAGTTTCAAATCATTCCTTATATAGGGTTTCTGAAAAAAGCTTGACGGAAATTTTCAATATACCTTATATGATGGATAAGTTTTCAAAAAAAAGGAAGTGGATGGACCTACAAACATTCCAACAGTGCATCTATATAAAGCTTGTTACCAAATATCAAATCTATAGTGACATCTTTCTAGAACTCACCTTAAAGTGAGCATAATACTGATACATGATTCCCTGTAAATTATGAGGAAATCTTTAAACTTTGTTCAAGCTGTTTTAAAGTTAAACTCATTTGTAAAATACCAATAACTTACATTTGGATGCCTCAGCCATGAGGTCCAATGCCACTGTCTTACTCACATATTTCAAGGACATATATTTGGACTCCTGAACTGTGAGGTCCAGTGCCATAGTTATACTCATCTACTCCGAGGATGTATAATATGGGACGCAGTCCCACATATGTAGAAATTTCCAAAAGTTAATGGTTTGTATTTTTTTCAAACCGGATGTACCGAGTGTGCGCAAGCGCGCTCGGCAAGAATTTCTATGGGGCCAGAAAATCAATGTTTTTTTTCGGAAATTTTTTAAAATTGACAGATATAAGACCCATGGTTAAACTTCTTTTTAAAATAAACAGGTAAATACGGATGGAAAATCAAATCTAACATCTCTCTGAATATTTTAGAAGCAAAGTCTCGCTGTAAAAGAGATGAAATTATCTCGCCAAGTTCTCGCGAGAATAGTGTTGTCAACAAGCGCGCTGTCAATCATCGTGATCTGTCGAATTGTTTTAGCACAGTAACATGTTATTTCAATCATTGTTTGACGATGAAGAATTAAAATTAACAATTGCAATGATGCTTAACAATACTGAATTGTAAAAAAGATGTTCCTACCTGATATCATGGAGATAAGTCGATATCATGATGCATGTGCATGTGTCCAGTGTTTAATTAAAAATCCCGATTGCAACAAGTCGTCATTTTCTGCCAGGTTTTTATATCTTCAGCCAATACTTCGACATAAAGAAAATCTTCCAAAACCTGGCAGATAAAATTGTCACTTTGTTTACTGTCTGCTAGATCGGGAAATGACGTCATGGAATACGTAGACAAAATGGGTTGTTTGTCCCCGTCGAACGTTATCCCGATATATTTCGACCCTTTTCAGAATGTTAAAAATTTTATAATTTGCACAAATTATTCGATTACTTGATAATTTAGTCATTGTTCCATGGTATTATCTGACAATTATTTTCTAAAGCTGCGTCCCATTTTAGGCTGCACCTATTATCATATTACTATTTTTAGACGCATGAGCTGTGAGGTCCAGTGCCATAGTTATACTCATCTATTCCGAGGATGTATAATACTATTTTTAGACGAATGAGCTGTGAGGTCAAGTGCCATAGTTACACTCATCTATTCCGAGGATGTATTTTTAGACGCAAAAGCTGTGAGGTCCAGTGCTATAGTTTTACTCACCTATTCCAAGGATGTATTTTGGACCCTTGAGCTGTGAGGTCCAGAGCCATGCTTTTAGTCACCTATTCCAAGGATGTATTTTTGGACCCCTGAGCTGTGAGGTCCATGCAGAGCCATAGTTTTACTCACCTATTCAAACGGTGTATTTTTAGACCCCAGAGCTGTGAGGTCCATGCAGAGCCCTAGTATTACTCACCTAGTCCAAGGATGTATTTTTGGACTCCTGAGCTGTGAGGTCCAGTGCCATAGTATTACTCACCTATTCCAAGGATGTATTTTTGGACCCCTGAGCTGTGAGGTCCAGTGCCATATTCCTCTACATCATGGAAACCATCCCAACTTACAAACAAATCTGTAGATGATGTCTGAAAAATATTAAAATGAAAATACACAACTCATATCTTGACTAGTTTATGGTCTCAAGAAATAGAACAGAAAGAGATTGTTCAAATTATGGTTAGAGCTATAGCCCAAATATGTTTTACGACACTTCTTTCTAGAGTTCAATAAGAGTCACTTAAAATGCTTGATTAAAGAACCCTGTACGTTGGAGGCCCAATATGGATAGTCTATTGATTTTGTCAAATGAAGCCCATGGTGGACTTACAAAGCTTTTTGACACATGCATCCTATGGTGGACTTGAAAATGCATTTTTGACACATATATATTTACATCAACATCTGATACATAAAGCCTCATTTATATACATGTATTAATTGACATTATTGGCCCTTTGACCCCTAATTTCTCAAAATCAGTAAAAGATATTGCAAATCCGATTAACAAATAAGGCAGGGATTTTCACAAGGAATCCAATGAAAAAAGGATTTGGAAAATTGGACCAAAAATAAAAAAATGATTTTATGGGTGTGGCCTATCTTTAGCCCCCTGTAGCAATGTAATGGTGAAATACATATCAAAATCATTGAAACATACAGTAGACAGATTTTTTTTAGCAATTCAACAAAAAAAGAATTTTCAAAATTGAATGAATAATAAACATTCTACAACAGTTTTGTCAATATACCTGTTTAAGCCTCTTTTGGCCCTTTTTTCAAAACAGTAGGGGCCAAAAACCCAAAATACAAAACCAACATTCTTTTAGTGGATATAATCAGCATATTAAAACTTCATAACAATTGGTTGGCCCACTACAACTTAATTTTTGGTATAAAATTATTTGCCTTGACAAACTTTAAAAAACTTGCGTTTTTGGCCCCTTCGGCCCCTAATTTCTCAAAAACGGTAAGAGATATTTCAAATCTGATTGAAAAACGCAGGCTGGGAATTTCACAAGGATCCCAATTAAAAAAAGATTTTGAAAATCGGACCACAAATAAAAAAGTCGATTTTTTGGGTGTGGCCCCTTTTTTAACCCCTCATAGCAATGTAACGGTGCAACATACATCAAAACTGTTGTTACATTTTGTTGACAGAATTTGTTGAGCAATACAATGAAAAAAGAATGCTCAAAATTGAATGGAAAATAAACGTTATACAGCAGTTTTGATAAAACACCCATTTTGTCCCTTTTGGCCCCTTTTTTCTAAAACAGTAGGGGCCACAAACCCACAAAACAATACCAACCTTCCTTTAATGATAACAAACATCATATCAAAATTTCATAACATTCGGTCAACATTTACTCAAATTATCGCACGGAAACCAAAGTGTCCACAGACAACAACGACAACGACGACGACGACATCGCCATAACATAATACGATCGCAAAAAATTTGCGGTCGTATAAAAACTGCAGAGGGACTTGTTTTTCTATATATTCCTACTATAGAATCAGCTCAAACTCTAAAGGAAAGCACCTTTTCTATAGCTCTTTGTAATTGTTGAAAAAAAAGTCATTTAGGGTCACTGTTTATTTTTTCAAGATATTCATGAAAAATGTAAATTGAAAGTTTTCCTATTCATTCTATATAAATAACCACCTTTGATTTAGTACGAGCTATTTTATAATTGATTGAAATGTCACCTTTTGTATTATGATTGCTCCTAACTTGGTTAAGGATGATTGCTGCTCAGTTTAAAAATAACAAGGTCTCTAAATTGAGATTTTTTATGAATAGCCCATAGGCAAAGGTACAAAATCAGCTTAAAAAAATCATAGGTCACCGAACTCGTTTTTGAGATATTAAGCGTTCAAAATTTGGCAAGAAAAGGATTTCTCTGACTTTTTCATAGGTTTAACATTAGACTTGTTTTAGTGTAAAAACCTATGAAAAAATAACAAGAAATTTATAAAACTTTGTTAGTAAGCCGTTTATGCTCTAATAAATAATAATTTAAAAAGGAAATAGGGGGTTAGTGGGCAAAAAAATTATCACCATTTTAATGGTAAAATCCAGCAATCATCCTTAAATACATTATAATATATAGTGTTTGTCAACCATATAGTTAATATATAAATTTTATACAAAATACTATTATATTCAAATAGATGCTCTGTTTTATTAATAGCCTCAAAACACCACAAGGAGGTTTACTCCTCATATTTTGGAAATAGTGTCAGATTTTCAAGATCCTTGGATTAATTTGCCCATCTATTATGCTAAAATTGTTCGCCCAGAAACCCCCTATTTTTTATTTCTTATTCAAATATATGTGCATTTAATATGCAGTTGACAGATTTTTATGAAATCTTATTTACTTGGTCATACATTTAAGAAGGTTTTAAGTTGTCAATTAGCAGCAATGCAAAAGCAATGAAAACTCATGAGAAAACATTATTTCCGTCAAAATTATAAAGCTTATATCATGACAACGAGCACATGGACCTACATTTTTTCTTGCTTAATAAATGTAATTTTATACATTTTTATTTTATTTTGGTCAGAGGAGCAAAAACTTAATTATTACAAAAGTATACTATATATACCTGATATCTAGAATCTGCATCATTTCCAATCCACAAACGACCAGATTTTGGTGGAGTTAAATCAACAATGACTCCATCACTGCAGGCTCTCACTTCATCATAGTCTACAATTGATTTCTCTTTTTGCACCCGTTTGTATGGAGCAAAGACACAAACTGTATAGCGATTTCCATGAACCAGTTCATTGTTGGTAAATTCTTCATTCATAAATCCATTGGCTAAAAATTGAAAATGTTAAAATATCGGACAGACAGACATACATGAGTAAAACTTAATGCCCCTGACATGTCGTCGCAGGGGCATAAAAATCTGTCCAAGTCAAAATGGCCGAATTATGTTAAGCAAAATGTAGGGGCGCAATAGTATATCCCCCACCCTGATGCTGTGTACAAAATATCTAGTGGCTGTGATTAGTAGTTGCTGAGAAAACTGTTAAGAAAATTTCTTTCCCACCAATCCAGTGCCCAACATTCACCATTTTAAAACCCACATTTTCACTCCGTGAAATCTGGCAAAAAACTACAACTACAATAAACCTACTTGTATGACCACACCTAATACTATCAGGGTGGGAGCAGGGGTCCCTCAAATTCAGTTCTGTCACCTGTCGATAATATGTCGTGACGTCCATAGTTCTAGCATTGAGGATGGCATAGGAGTAGTCTTTCTGACGAAGCGTAGGCCACACTGCAGAGATCAGATTTCTGTAGGACGTGTAATCTTCATCAGGCTTTAACCAATAGGCATTCTCTTCTAAGTATATTGTGAAACCTTTGCTGCTGTCTGTAAAAAGTTGACATGATAGCAAATATTTGTTAAGTTTTCTTTTCCCATTTTGTATGTTACTTGCTAACTACCATGTGCTTGTGAACTTAAATAAGAGGTGTAGCATTATGGACATTTAGCAAAGAATTCTGCTTAAGCTGGAACTATAGCTAGGATTCTTTCAAAACTTGGAGTGAGGTCCAAGTGCCAACTCCATGTTAATCCCCAGATGCATATATGACAGCGTATAACAATAGGATGAACAACTAATGTGATTTGTGTCATGCATATTTACTCCATATATACATATCCCTTCATTTTTATATAAAATGGGTCAATAACAGAAATGGCAAAATTTCACTTAACAGGAAATAGGTCATTGCTAGACCTGAAATTCAATAATATAATATAGAACCCTTGCTGAATATCAAAAGATTAGCATTCATAAATAGTTGCAGAGAAAACTGTTATAGAATTCATTATAATTTCCTGCCTGCCCGAGCATATGCCTGGCATTCACCATTTCATTACCTAGATTTTCAAATCTATACCTCATTAGATTGATCATCTTTTATTTTGTGGGTGACAGGCAACTATGAAAATCTGAGTCCCATGAACAACAATTAAAGTTTGTTTTTGCCTACAAAAACGATGTCTCCCCCCGTTTCCCCAAAAAGTTCTAAGTTCAAAGGACCATAACTCCCACAAACATTTGAGAATCAAAATTTCCTGGTAATATGCACAACTACATATGATGTTCTTCCTATATACCAAGTTTGTTGAATTCAGTTCAGTAGTTTCAGAGGAGTTGCGCTGACAAGATGATAAATGAGGATTTTCAGCAATTTTCTAAGTTCAAAGGGCCGTAACTCCTACAAAAATTTGAGGATCGAAATTTCCTGGTAATATGCACAACAACATATGGTGTCCTTCCTATATACCAAGTTTCATTAAATTCGGCTCGGTAGTTTCAGAGGAGTTGCGCTGACAAGATGATAAATGAGGATTTTCAGCAATTCTCTAAGTCCAAAGGGCCATAACTCCAACAAAAATTTGAGGATCAAAATTTCCTGGTAGTATGCACAACTACATATGGTGTCCTTCATATATACCAAGTTTCATTGAATTTGGTTCAGTAGTTTCAGAGGAGTTGCGCTGACAATCTTTGTGACGGACAGATGGACAGACGGACTGACGGACACGACAAAAACAATATGTCTCCCTACAAAAGTGGGGGGAGACATAATGAAACCACAGTTTATGGTATGCAAACTTTTCATTTATACATGTGTGGTAAATAATAAAGCTTCTACCTGTAACATCAGGAGGTCCCACAGCATCAATCACAATGTTAGGAATCACCAGTCTGGGGTTAAACGCATCACATTGTTTTATCTCCGTAGAAATAACAGAATACTGTCCTACTTGGTTGTAGCCTCGGATTGATATCCTCTTACAGCGAGAAAAATCCATGGTTCCATTCAGAACATACTCAAATGATATGGTGTTCCCGTTGGTTGTGTATCCAGCCAGTTTTACCCAGGTCATGTATGTTTTTCCAAGGACAGAGTTATCAGTGATGGCCATTTCATAAACATCTACAGCCTGATATTTCTCAGTGGTGTCCTCAATATCAGGATCATAGAACTTTTCAAAGGATACCATTAACTAAAATTATAACAACAACAAACAAAAAATACATGAATTACAGTTATAAGGTTGGTCGAGTACTTAACATTCCAATTTTAGCTCCATTAAATTTTAAAGAGTCATTTCAAATTAGTATCAATTAATTCATACCAGCAAAGATGTGTAACATTATTCTTAATAGACTTGGCATAGTGAAAAATCAGAGTTAGAAAACTATCAATATCAGGCTGGAGGCAAAAAGTTGAAATTTTTTATAAACACTATTACTGCTTTAAATAACATTAATTGGTATGCATCATCATCATAGGTCCCATGTTGTAATGTTCAATCTCAGGTTTCACGCTAGGGATAACTGAAAGCAGTCAAAAGGTAAAGCATATATACCACCTTAAAAGGTCCTTGGGATATGTTTGAATAGCAAACAGGCATAAAGAAACTAAGTACAAGTAAATAAGTTCAATGTCTAACACATACCTTTTCATCAGAGCCAGTTTGTGTTTTATTAAGATGTTCCACAGTAAAAGACCCAGTCACAGGAAGATTATGCATCACCATTACACCATCTGTTTGAATTGGTGCAAAACAAATCAACTTGGCACAAAGTTTCAGTGAAATCCTGTACTTAATACCCGGACTGAGAGTAAGGTCGTCTAAACTGACATCAAAGACTGTGGATTGATGGATGTAATCCTGGAATGTTCTCCACATATCTGAAAGTACAGACAAATGCTCATATGGCAGGCTGCTTCAGGTCACAAGATGGTTTTTTTAAAAGGTGGGCTCAAAGGTTGATTTTTAACGAATTTCAAATAAGGTTGAAGGTGGTCTTCCATACATTTTTGAGGAAAGTTGTTTTTAATCAACATGATCAAGGGAGATTGATGAAATTTGTGTAGGTACATATGTAAATTTAACCACTTAGATACTGTTTTTATGAATGTCAGAAAAGTTAAGTTCTAGACCTAATATAACCTATATAGTGATGATAGAGTGAAGAACACCAACTCTCACTCACTCACATCAAAAGTCTCTCTCTCTTAGCTGAAAAGACCACAACTCCAATAAATTGTGAAGATCTTAATTTCCTTATAATATGCACAATGACAAATGGTGAACTTGCTACATATATGTAGTGGGTTTCATCTTCTTTTGTTAAGCACTTTCTAATGAAGGGGCTAACTAATTGGAACAGACAAATGATTAAATGGAAAGGACAAAAACAACAGGTCATCCTACCAAAAGATGTAGAAAAATAATTAGCTGTAAAAGAGCCAACAAGACTTTGAAACATGCATGCTCAGAATGAAATCTGGAATTTTCAAGTCCCTCAGTCTATTGCCATACTTGGAGCCAAAAATAGAAGAACCAAAGTTCTTCAATCATATTTATGTGTCAAAAATCCTTCTTCTAATCACTGCTACATGTATATAAATACATACTTCCAACCCCCGATCTTTGCTCTATCGCTATATAAGCATCAGTAGCGTAGGACTGGATGGCTTCAGGTACAGTCCAGTAAGCCTTTAGAGATTTAGTAGATAACTGTACATCAATATCTGAATTACAATGTAATCTGTGATCCTGGAAAAATAAAACTTTGATAGATTTACAAGCTTTAAACTTATGTTATCCAAAATAATCATTAATTTAGATATATATTACTCAAAACTTATCTTTTATTTTAATTAACTTTTACAATCCTATGGTCTTACATGGAAGACATATGCTGCCTAGGTCTTAAAATATTCAGTAAATAGGAAGTAGATGAGTTACATAGAATGGACGTAAGACTGCTTTACACCATACAGTACTATGATATGAAGCTTGGGACCCAATTTCGATAGTAGCGACAAAAGACCTCATACTTGAGTCAAATATAAAACAAGAGGCTCCCAGGAGCCTGAATCGCTCACCTGGTCTTGATGTCAACCCTATGAAGAACTTTGTAAAGCTAAATAAGCTGAACATTTAAGCAAGCAACAGCTTTTTCATTTTCAGCAATAGTTTTCATTCTGTAGGCCAAAAACGTGAAACATGTTATTTTAAGGGCTGTCTGACAACTTTGACTCTATAGAGACTTTTGTTGAGAGCTTAATGAACTGAACATTAAAGCAACCACCCAATTTTCTTTTTCTGCTATAGTTTTTATTATATAAGCCAAAAACATGAAAACATGTTAATTTATGGACTGTAACCCCTAAAAGGGGTCATCTGACAACTTCGACCCTATGAAGACTTTACTAGGGCTAAATGAGCTGTACATTTAAGCAAGCAACAGCTTTTCTCAATTTGCAATAGTTTTCATTCTACAGGTCAAAAACACTATTTTTCACCTTTAAGGGGCTCTAACCCCTATAAGGGGACATCTGACAAATTTGACCCTATGAAAACTCTAGTAGAGCTAAATGAGTTGAACATTTAAGCAAGCAACAGCTTTTCTCTATCTGCAATAGTTTTCATTCTACAGGCCAAAAACACTATTTTTCGCCTTTAAGGGGCTGTAACCCCTACAAGAGGTCATCTGACAACTTCGACCCTATAAGGACTTTTGTAGAGCTAAATGAGCTGAACATTTAAGCAAGCAACAGCTTTTCTCTATCTGCAATAGTTTTCATTCTATAGGCCAAAAACACTATTTAAGCCTTTAAGGGGCTGTAACCCTTATAAGGGGTCATCTGACAACTTCAACCCTATGGAGACTTTTGTAGAGCTTAATGAGCTGAACATTTAAGCAAGCAACAGCTTTTCTCTATCTGCAATACTTTTCATTCTATTGGCCAAAAACACTATTTTTCCCCTTTAAGGGGCTGTAACCCTTATAAGGGATCATCTGACAACTTCGACCCTATGGAGACTTTTGTAGAGCTTAATGAGCTGAACATTTAAGCAAGCAACAGCTTTTCTCTATCTGCAATAGTTTTCATTCTATAGGCCAAAAACACTATTTTTCGCCTTTAAGGGGCTGTAACCCTTATAAAGGGTCATCTGACAACTTCGACCCTATGGAGACTTTTGTAGAGCTTAATGAGCTGAACATTTAAGCAAGCAACAGCTTTTCTCTATCTGCAATAGTTTTCATACTATAGGGCAAAAACATGAAAAAATGCTATTTTTCACCTTTAAGGGGCCATAACCCCTATAAGGGGTCATCTGACAACTTTGACCAATTAAAGACTTTTGTAGAACTTTTGATCCTGAAGCAGTAGCGTGGCATCAGATTTCATCTATTTCGTATACTTTTTGAATTACAAGCCAAAAACAGTAGTCTGACCCCCCCTGTTCTATTTTTAGCCAGGGCGGCCATGTTTTTTAACGAATCAAAAATCGAAACACAACTTTTATGCAGGACACCCTAAGGATCAATCATACCAAGTTTCATTAAATTCTGTTCAGTAGTTTCAGAGGAGAAGATTTTTGAAAAATTGTTAACAGACGACAACGACGACGACAGACGACGACGACGGACGCCAAGTGATGGCAATAGCTCACATGGACCTTCGGTCCAGGTGAGCTAAAAAACAAGTCCCTGTGATGAGTACTTGGTTTGAAAACTGTGTATAATGAAAATTTTCAATAATAGACCAGCAATGTTGAAATTTAACTTGAAGTCGGTTAACAAGAAGTAGAATACCTGACAGACCTAAATTCAGTACCTCATATGAAGGCACTGTGATTTGTAGTTGCTGAGAAAACTGTTATGAAAGTTTTCAATAATTGACCAATAATGTTGAAATTTGACTAAGTCTGTAAACAGGAAGTGAATATACAACAGATCTAATTTCAATACTTTTGATACAGGATCTCATACTGAGGTCATATATCAGATTTCAAGTCACTGTGATTTGTTGCTGCTAAGAAAACTGTTACAAAATTATGTTGTGGACAAATGGACCAACAGAGGTAAACCAGGATATCCCCCTCTTCTTGGAAGCTGGGGTAAATAACAAGAGAAGTTTAACTTGTACAGAAAAAGATAATGTGAGTCATACATATTTTGGGTAGAGTGCCTATGATGAGTCTTGATTAGAGGAAACACAATCAGGCATAGCAAAATTAAATGTGTGGAACTTTGTTGTAATTTTTATTTACCTCTTCATGATGATCTAAGTTCAAGGCTACAAAATAGAAAAAAAAAACATTATACTTGTACATTGTACTTGTATTTTTTTGCACAAAACAAAATACATGACACTTCCTTTGAGGTTAGCTCACTCATAGTTCATGCATTTATATCTGTTCAGTTTTAATAGTAATTAAGTATTATTATAATAAATGATGTATTAATGAAAGAATCCATAGTTTAAAATATTTAGGTACCCTTACTATAAACTAAAACAAACAAACATTAGATTTTTTTTTAGGATAATACAGTCGAAAATGGGTCTTACTTGAAAATAATTCAAAATCTAATTTGTACCTTGCTTTGCTTGTGTAAACAAAACAAAAAATCTTTCAAAGCAAAAAATGGCTTATTTTCTTTTTAACAGGGAGTAAGTGAGCTATAGACAGATAGAATCCCAAAATATGTGACACCATGTTAATGCTGCATACCAAATATAAATGGACTATGATAAGTATATGTAATTGCTTGAAGGACCATAATGAAAATTTAACATAATCTGTTATTTACCACTTTTATTCCAGATTTTTACTTCATGAAATCTGGGTAAAACTTGCCTGTATTATTGCAAGGTCTTCCATCGTAGATCATAACGCCCACCAACACATCATTAGCTGTTACTATGGTAACCCCATCAGATGACACAACAACATTTCCTGCGGAACTAACGGCAGTTACAGAAAAGTAGTATTTCTATAAAATATCAAAATATACTTTTCATGAGTTCCATTAAAAAGGTAATAAAAAGCTTCGCCGAGCGCAGCATGATACGACCGCAACATGTTGAACCCTGTACGTTTTAGGCCTAATATGGATAGTCTATTGTTCTGGACACATGCAGCCCATGGTGGACTGACAAAGGTTTTTGACACATGCTTCTCTGATGGACTTTCAACCCAGGGGCTAAAAATATAAATTTTGAATGTTGTATTCTACTCTTTAAAAGAATAATGTTTGGGGAAAAAATTAAAAATCGAACCAGAATTTTTTTTAAATTATGATTACAGCCCAAAAAATTTATTCTTAAATTTAGAATCGCTACCTGACAAGAATAAATTTGCAAAAAAAAATTTCAAAATCGGACCACAAATAAAAAAGCCCCATTTGGCCCCTAATTACGTAATAGGGGGAAAAAGGGGGGGCGCAAAAATTAATTCCTAATTTTGTATTCGCTATTTGACAAGAACAAACATGCAAAAAAAATTTTCAAAATCAGACCAGAAATAAAAAAGTTTCAATTTCGGCCCCTTTTGGCCCCTTATTACGTAACAGGTGAAAAAGGGGTGGGGGTCGCAAAAATAAATTCTCAAATTTGGATTCGATACTTGTCAAAAATAAACTTGAAAAAAAAAATTTCAAAATCGGACCACAAATAAAAAAGTTTCGATTTTGGCCCCGTTTGGCCCCTAATTACGTAATAGGGGGAAAAAGGGGGGGTCGCAAAAATTAATTCTTAATTTTGTATCCGCTATTTGACAAGAACAAACATGTAAAAAATAATTTCAAAATCGGACCACAAATAAAAAAGTTTTTATTTTGGCCCCTTTTGGCCCCTAATTACACAACGGAGAAAAAGGGGGGCGCAAAAATTCATCAGGTTCATTCTTTTATTGTAAGAAACATTCTTGACAAATTTCACAGCAATAGGCCAACTAGGACCAAAGTTATGGTGGAAACAAGTAAATTATTTGAATTTTTTTCCCCTTTTGGGCCCCTAATTTCGAAACAAAAAAAGGGGGGACCCCCAAAATCAATCCCATTCATCCTTGTATGGTAAGGAACATCACTGTCAAATTTCATAGCAATTGGACAACTAGAACTAAAGTTATTGTGGAAACAAACAAAAAAGTAGTATTTTTGGCCCTTTTTTGGCCCCTAATTTCTAAAAGAAAAATGGGGGGACCCCCAAAATCAATCCCATGCATCCTTTTATGGTTAGGAACATCATTGTAAAGTTTCATAGCAATCGGATAACTGGAACTAAAGTTATTGTGGAAACACTAAAAAGTTAACAGACAACGACGACGACGACGACGACGACGACGACGACGACGACGACATACCATAATACGTCCGCAAATTTTTTGCGGTCGTATAAAAATATGACATCAAATGGCTCATTAAATGATAGTGTGCCACCATTTTTATATATCTAGAGAGAAAGAGAATTGAGTTATCCTTCTTAGACCAGAAAATCAGTGTTATCAAATTTTGAAAATCTGATTGTAAAATTGATTTAACTTTTTTTCAGTATAGAAGTACAAATATTCTCAGTAAATGTCCTGTCTACAAATGAGCTTGAGTATTCTCAGTATGGCTGATTTTTTTGTTTTATTTTGATTTTGTTCTTCATTGTATTTCCTCTTTTTTACTATCATTTCATATTTACTTGATTGCCACTTTCATATTATGTATTTTCATTTTTAAAAGTTGAGACTTTAATGTACCTGATATAGTGCTACTTCTGTTTCTTGGTGAGACAAACCAGGTTTAAATCTACCTGATATATTGTCAGCTTTAAAACCATGTTCAAATGTACCTGATTTTGTCAGTTTTAAACCAGGTTTGAATATACCTTAAATGGTGTTAGTGTTCAAACCAGGTTTAAATGCACTAATATGGTGTTAGTGATTAAACAGGGTTTTAATGTAACTATAAATATGGCTTCAGTTTTATACCAGGTTTAAATATACCTGATATGGTGTAAGTGTTAATCCTGTTTCTTGGTGAGACAAACTATCTCCAACATCAGTAGGCCCAGACACCTCACTTCCTCCTGCTCTTGTTCCAATACTTATTTTATAGGTCACACTCAGGTGTGGATGTAAGAATCCTGACCATCGAGCAGACATGCTGGTTGTATCTGTTTGAAAGTCAAAGTCTTCTATATCCTTTATTGTAAAAAAAAGATGCATGAAACAATTCAATCTTAATTTACAACAATGATAAACAGTAAAACCTGTCTAAAAAGGTCCCTACTTAAACTGAAAACCCGTTAAAACCAAACCCTGTCTAAACTGAACCCCAATCAAACAGAAACCTGTCTACACTGAACCCTAAATTGACTGAGTTTTTGTATAAAATGAACCTTGATTAAACTTGAAACATGTCTAAATCAACCCCTGTCTAAACTGAACCCTAAACAAACAGAAACCTGTCTACACTGAACCCTGACTGAACTGAAAACCTGTCTTAACTAGACTTGATTTTAAATCAATCAACATTTTTATTTTTCTATAGACCAATCGCCAGTTAATCCATTCCGGAACATTCCGGATATTAGAATGTCCAAATGTCAAAGGTCAACTGAGGTAAGATCTGACGTCAGAACATTGGGAGCAATGGAAGCAACATGTTTACCGAATTATTTTAGGAAAATTTGAAACAAAATGGAATAAAAAGTTTTGTTCATCCATTTGTTATGGTTACAGAAATATAAAAACAAACATTTCCAAGTGATTTGAGAGAAAGGACAAGGTTTCCCTGTTTAATTTATCACAGAGTAGGTACAAGTTTTCCAGTAGAATCGAGGTAAAATGGCGGAACTTGCTTTAACCTGAATAGACAAAACAAGAGCTAGTGATGTAATTGTTTACATGTTGGGCTACTAATACTAAAATTCATATTTCAATCCTTGTCAGTGGTGAAAATTTCATGGACCAATTCTCCCATCCTCTCTTGACACCATTAGCTAGGAAAGTCTGAAAGAATAATCTTAGTACTTTGGAAGGGAAAAACTTTAGAAGGATGTTCTGTGAATCGGGAGAGCAATATCCCTTGCACATTATATACCCATTTAACTTCATTAGGTTCTTATTTTTTTAGGGTTGATAAAGGAAAATGACAAAAATTAATACCCCATAAAATATTGAAACCATAGTATTTTGTTTATAATCAACTATAAATAAGTTACAACTTAGTATTCTATTCTATTAAACAGCTTCTTGAAGTACACCTAGAGAGTACATTTAACTTACCTGTAAAGGTATGCTTGAAGAAACTGCTGTATCTATATCAATCACCACACCTTGCGCAGGTAACTGAACATTGTGGACATAAGGGGCCGAGGTCTCTAACAGAGTCAATCCAGCCGTGTTTGTTACTTTAAGGGTGACATAGTATGTGTGATAGCCATGCAGGTACCAGTCTAGGTTGGCTATTTTGACAGCAGTACACGAGGGAGGGTAGGATAAGGTACATGTCCCTCCTCCTTGAAGATCTTTATAGTTCTGTACGTCTGTCCCAAGGGCTTTGTGACCTGCACAAGAGGTTCATTAAATAAACAATGAAAACAAATAAAAAAGCATACAGACACGAATGGAATTTCTGGGTCCGCCGCCCACCAACAAAAAAAGTAAAAAAAACAAGAAAACTGTACATTCTCTTAGGCTAAGTTCATCGCTTCTTCACCATTCAGAACACAGGAAGTTTTTGATATTTGAAATGGGCATGAAGGAAAAAATCCTGCCTGATCATGCTGTGCACTATTTTTTTTCAAACATTTACAAACCCAGTATAAACTCAAAAATCTGTTACAATTTTATTTTACCGTCAAATAGTCTAAATCTACTTGCAATGGTAAGTCAAATCGACCCTTTCATTTTAAACCAAGTTTCATATTTTAAATGGACAGATTTTCAATGAACCCAATAAAAGCAAAACTTTATTACCTATAGCAAACTGATACTCCAGCTCAAAGAATTCCTCACTGTCAGAGATGGCCCCAGCATTCCAGGATGTTATAAGGTAGTCCCCTGATTTTGCCACAGTGATACCCCCACTACTGGGATCAAATTCTGGTGGGGTGGTGTCCATGAAACAAGGTCCTATAGTCTAGACAAGATTGGAAAAACATGTAACTTACATGTAAGTGATAGGTCATTCAATAAATTATAATCTAAAACAAAAATAAAGAGACTATTGAATAGCTTATGCAAACTCACTTTGATTTAAAAAATAATCCATGATATTGACAATCATTTTCCTGAAAACTGTGACAGAATTTCATAAGGAATACCATGAAATATGTCAAAAAACAAGGGCCTATGGTTTGAAATGAAATATTTATGGAGTTGCTATTTGTCAGGCTTATGAGCAAGACATATAGCTCTGAATCTTAATGTAATTACAGAACAATTTATGGAGCTAGGTTATAGAAAAAATTATTTCCATGAAACTCTCTAATTGGTTCTTAATAAACTGTTAACACAGAGACATGTCTCGCCTGTCGCAACTGGACACAGTATAAAATGAAGTAAAAATCCTCCTTAAACTGATCTTACAGTACTTGAACCGATCAATGCAACACTTTGACGGATCGATGACTGATCGGTGACGGATTGATGACGCGTTTGGACCGGATTGATGACTGATTGATGACGGATTGGTGAATGATTGGTGACTGGTTGTTGACTGATTGGTGACGGATCGGACGAATTGGACGGATGACGGATACCATAGGTAACCGGGCTATCGATACGTTATTTTGACTGATACGATCGATCGGTATAATAAGAAAACTCTTCTGTGAAACGAAGTTATCGTTTTTACCTAGTATACGTTTATAACATGTATAACGCAACACAAACCAGTCACGGCGTTAATTCAATTTGTTTTAAATAAAATATGCAATAGTGTTCAATAAGTCAAAAGACGTAATTATATTTTTATTTAAATATGTTAATATTATTAATCTAATGAATTTAATAATTGTTTACACAGTACTTCCTTTAAACTAAATAGGCAAAGTTCGTGTTCTTCTCTTCCATTAGAATAATGATAATATAATTCTATTTTATTTGTTCTGATTTTTTAATACAAAACAGAAACTGTGCTGAAAAAATCTTTAAAATGTTCTGCTTAGAATGATTATTTCAACAACTTGTAACTATAATTCAACAACAAAATATTCAGGAGATAACAATAATCTAGTAAATTGTCTTTTAATTTTCTTTTAATTCACTGTGTTAAAGATCACAATTGCAAATTTCTTATGTAAAATATATGAAACTTTAGTAAAATCTTATATTTGGGCATAAAATTATATGACAATTTAATCAAATTGACAAGAAAATGTTTGCGAAACAACTTTTTTCATTTAAATCTTATATTTTTGCTTAAAATTATATGACGGTTAAATAAAACTGACAAGAAATTGTTTGCGAAACAACTTTTTTCATCATTTTGACACATAAATGGTATGTTAAGTTGACAAGTTGCATAAATACATATTGCTGACTTAAAAAATAAGGTTCATATAGTTAAGAGATAATAAAGAAAATTTGTTCACAAAGGAATATAGATCACATTTGCAAATTTCTTATGTAAAATATATAAAACGTTAGTATAATCTTATATTTGAGCATAAAATAATATAACGGTTTAATAAAGTTGACAAGAAAATGTTTGCGACACAACTTTTTTCATCAGGTTTGACACATTAATGCTAAGATAAGTTGAAAAGTTGCATATTAACTACATATTGCTGACTTTAAAAAAAGGTTCATATAGTTAAGAGATAATAAAGAAAATTTATTCACAAAGGAATATAGATCACATTTGCAAATTTCTGATGTAAAATATATGTAACTTTAGTAAAATCTTATATTTGAGCATAAAATTATATGACAGTTTAATAAAATTGCCAAGAAAATGTTTGCGAAACAACTTTTTTCATCAGGTTTGACCCATTAATGCTAAGATAAGTTGAAAGGTTGCATAACTACATAATGCTTACTTAAAAAATAAGGTTCATAAAGTTAAGAGATTATGAAGAAAATTTGTTCACAAAGAAATATAGATCACATTTGCAAATTTCTTATGTAAAATATATGAAACTTGAGTAAAATCTTATGTTTGAGCATAAAATTATATGATGGTTTAATAAAACTGCCAAGAAAATGTTTGCCAAACAACTTTTTTCATCAGGTTTGACACATTAATGCCAAGATAAGTTGAAAAGTTGCATAACTACATATTCCTGACTTAAAGAATAAGGTTCATATAGTTAAGAGATAATAAAGAAAATTTGTTCGCAAAGGAATATAGATCACATTTGCAAATTTTTGATGTAAAATATATAAAACTCTATTTAAATCTTATATTTTAGCTTAAAATTATATGACGGTTAAATAAAACTGACAAGAAATTGTTTGAGAAACAACTTTTTTCATCAGATTTGACACATTAATGTTATGTTCAGTTGAAAATTTGCATAAGTACATATTGGCGCCTTCAAAAATAAGGTTCATAAAGTTAAGAGATTAAAAAGAAAATTTGTTCGCATATAAATATGGATCACATTTGCAAATTTCTTATGTAAAATATATGAAACTTTAGTATAATCTTATATTTGAGCATAAAATAATATAACGGAAATTAATAAAATTGACAAGAAAATGTTTGCGACACAACTTTTTTCATCAGATTTGACACATTAATGCTAAGATAAGTTGAAAAGTTGCATAACTACATATTGCTGACTTTAAAAAAAGGTTCATATAGTTAAGAGATAATAAAGAAAATTTATTCGCAAAAGAATATAGATCACATTTGCAAATTTTTGATGTAAATAAAGGTAATAACAAAACTACCGAACTTGAATGATCAATCTCATAGTCCAGAGAAAATGACAAAAACGAATCAGTCATACCGGAGAACTGGTGGATCGCAATGGTCCTGACTTGGTACAGGCATTTCAAACAAAATGGTGGGTTTAAAAAATATATGTAACTTTAGTAAAATCTTATATTTGAGCATAAAATTATATGACGGTTTAATGAAATTGCCAAGAAAATGTTTGCGAAACAACTTTTTTCATCAGGTTTGACCCATTAATGCTAAGATAAGTTGAAAGGTTGCATAACTACATAATGCTTACTTAAAAAATAAGGTTCATAAAGTTAAGAGATTATGAAGAAAATTTGTTCACAAAGAAATATAGATCACATTTGCAAATTTCTGATGTAAAATATATGAAACTTGAGTAAAATCTTATGTTTGAGCATAAAATTATATGATGGTTTAATAAAACTGCCAAGAAAATGTTTGCCAAACAACTTTTTTCATCAGGTTTGACCCATTAATGCTAAGATAAGTTGAAAGGTTGCATAACTACATAATGCTTACTTAAAAAATAAGGTTCATAAAGTTAAGAGATTATGAAGAAAATTTGTTCACAAAGAAATATAGATCACATTTGCAAATTTCTGATGTAAAATATATGAAACTTGAGTAAAATCTTATGTTTGAGCATAAAATTATATGATGGTTTAATAAAACTGCCAAGAAAATGTTTGCCAAACAACTTTTTTCATCAGGTTTGACCCATTAATGCTAAGATAAGTTGAAAGGTTGCATAACTACATAATGCTTACTTAAAAAATAAGGTTCATAAAGTTAAGAGATTATGAAGAAAATTTGTTCACAAAGAAATATAGATCACATTTGCAAATTTCTGATGTAAAATATATGAAACTTGAGTAAAATCTTATGTTTGAGCATAAAATTATATGATGGTTTAATAAAACTGCCAAGAAAATGTTTGCCAAACAACTTTTTTCATCAGGTTTGACCCATTAATGCTAAGATAAGTTGAAAGGTTGCATAACTACATATTGGCACCTTAAAAAATAAGGTTCATAAAGTTAAGAGATTATGAAGAAAATTTGTTCACAAAGAAATATAGATCACATTTGCAAATTTCTTATGTAAAATATATGAAACTTGAGTAAAATCTTATGTTTGAGCATAAAATTATATGATGGTTTAATAAAATTGCCAAGAAAATGTTTGCCAAACAACTTTTTTCATCAGGTTTGACCCATTAATGCTAAGATAAGTTGAAAAGTTGCATAACTACATAATGCTTACTTAAAAAATTAAAGTTCATATAGTTAAGAGATAAAAAAAAATTTGTTCGCAAAGGAATATAGATCACATTTGCAAATTTCTTATGTAAAATATATAAAACTTTAGTAAAATCTTATATTTGAGCATAAAATTATATGACGGTTGAATAAAGTTGACATGAAATTGTTTGCGTTACATCAGATTTGAAACATAAATGCTATTATTTTTTGAAAACTTGAATAACTTCATATCTTTAACTTGAAAAATAAGGTTCATATTTAACCATTTTGAAGAGATTATGAAGAAAATTTATTTCCCATTATAGAAATGTTAAGACCAAACATTTCTTATGCAAGCTACAAATGTATAAGAAATTAAACATCTAATGTTTGAGCTTAATATTATATGATGGTTTTATAACAATCACAAAAATTGTTTTCAAAATTACTTTCTGACAAGATTTAAATGAGGTATTTCAAAATATGACATATTTGACATCAAAAATCGTATGAGTTTTCGCATTTTAAAACAGAAATGTGTTATGTCTGACTTTAATATTTATTCAAGCACAATTCGGCTGTGCTTTGTAATTTTCTATTTTATATTATTAATATAAAACTTGTCAAATGTCCCGCTCTTTCATTTATTTATATAAATTTCTATTTTATTCAAAGATTTTATGCATTCGATCTAGGAGTCACGTGATACAATAAGCGAAACGAACTTAAAAATTCCGTATTTTAGATTGAATTGACGCGTGACGGATTGGTAAATTGCATCATGGGATGCATTTGACGGATAGGATCGGACGGATTGGTGACTGATTGATGACGGATTGGTGACTGATTGATGACGGATCGGTGAATGATTGAGACCGGATCGATGACTGATTGGTGACTGATTGATGACGCGTGACTGATCGCAAAAACTGTTGCATTGATCGGTTCAAGTACTGTAACTGATGCTTAAGCAGCTGCATACCAAATATAAATGGTGAACCATAACTGCTTTATATAAAACACTCATGACATATAAGAAAAAAGTTAAAAAGTGTAAAATCTCAAAGTCAGTAGACCGTGACTGCAGGAGCATACAGATGAAATGCTTTTGAAATTGATCTGTACTGATGCTGATGCAAGTGCATACCCAATATCAATGGTGAACCATAACTGCTTCATGTTAAACAGACGCAAGAAAGAAGGTTAACCTCGGCAAAATCAGTGTAAAATTCTAAAGTCAGTAGACCGTGACTGCAGGAGCATACAGGTGAAATCCTTTTAAAACTGATCTGTACCGATGCTGATGCAACTGCATACCAAATATCAATGGTGTAACATAACCAGTTCACATAAAACAGACTTAAGCAAAAACTTTAACCAATTGTGGACGCCGCCGCCGCCGCCGCCAGAATCACCATACCTAAGTGTAGCCTTTTGCGACATTCGTTGCAGGCGAGACAAAAATACAGTTCTTGCTGATGTTTTTAACAATACTCAGAAGTAACACAAATACAGTAATATCTTTAAAACAAAACTCACTGTTAAACCCTCAACATTAGATTTACTGATGGTCTTGATGATGATATAAAACTGAGAGCCATCTGGTACATTGCCATGCATCACACGATGATGGGCATACTGCTTGGTTGACTCAAATGCCATGATGTCTGGAGCTGAACTTCCTGCTGTAGAGGAGAAGCCAACTTCATAATCGTAAACTTTGGCAGGTATATCTATTGGCATCCAAGACATCTCCATCTAAATATATACATTGGCACATTTATTTCATGAATAGAGATTACCAAATTTGTGTAGTGAATACAATAACTCTATCAAAACGTGAAAATTAATCAAATAAGAATATTTGCAATCAGAATGTCCAAAATGTCTGACTTTATAAAGCAGCTACTAAGCTTATAAAATAACAGAGATACCCGGTAAGTTTGTTTTTGTCTCATCATGTGTTCTCCATTTTCCTCAATTTCTAATTTTGATGACTTAGGGCTTACACGAGAGAACGACAGTGCGCAATCTCCCAAAGGTCATTCTTTAGAGACTGAATGATCAAGATTGTAATAAAGGGATGGGTTTGGGCGGGCGTGTAAGCCCTTAGTCATCATCTGTTCAATAAAATACAAATCAATCTTCATCAAGTCTCGATTAATTTGGATATTTTATTGAACTAGTGATGACTTAGAGGCTTCCACGAGATTTTAGAGCTATTACCATCTTGATCATTCAACCATATGAATCAACAGTGACTTTAATTTGTGCAGAAATAAAAACTAATGTTATAGTAAACTATTCTATTATCTAATTCATTATGTAATCATATACATTTTTAAAACAAACTACATATACTGTACAACATATCAAAAAAGTCTTCATGTATACATGTATATACATTGTACATATCAATCAACAATCAAGTTAATTTTCAATTCAATATTCTTTTAATAGTGATTTATATGTCCGTACAAAACCAAATAAACCTATAACCTGAATATAGTCAAAGATACATGTACACAAGGTTTACTTGTCAATGGGTTTAAAATAAAACCTGTAAAAAGTACAGTCTGACTTCCAACCTGCAGACTTCATAATTTGATCAATTGGAATGCCTCTTTTTGCCGCAGCACTAGATGAGGCAGATCTACAGCTATGAGGACCATAAATTTTTACATCAATACCAGACATACACATAATTTGTTTTATCCACCTAGCAATTGTACTTTTAGTTACTGCCTTATAAGGTTTAACACATGATATGAATAAACTTTGTTCATTTCCTCTTAAATCTTTTGTACATTCTAAATAATCCTGTAATGTTTTAACAATACATAATTTTTCATCCGAAAATGATTGAAACTTTAAAGGCTGAATATGACGTCCTGGTTTACTTTGTTTAACTTAATTAGTTATATAAATTGTCATTATATCTTCATGAATTAAAATATTTTCAAGCTTAATTAAATGAATGGTTTGACATCTCTGACTACTTAATAACATAAGTAAAATTACAGTTTTTTGAGACAATTGGAGCAAAGTAAGTTCTGTGTTAGAAGGCCATGAACTTAACAAAATCATAATTTTATTTACATCCCAAGTGGAAGAATATTTTGGCAATGAAGGTCTACTATTATATATACCCTTCATAAATCTACAAATAAGTTTTTCTTCCCCAATTGGTTTGCCACTAACTAATCCACAAATAGAAGATATTGCTGACTTTGCCGTGTTTATACCACTATAACCAACATTTTGATTGTATAAACTAGACAAAAATTCTATAACTTCATTTATAGATGGATAAAATGGATCAGTTTTCCTTTCACTTGAAAATAACATCCATCTGAAGAAATAGCTCCCATATTGTTGGCTTGTAGAACTTCTCCATGATTGCATGAGTATGTCGATAGAGTTTCCTGAAATGCCTTGATTTTTAAGCTGTTCCCTGATAACCTGAAAACAGCAAGACGCATTGTCTTTAATGGGTGTTTCCGATTTATGTCCTGTGGCAGGTAAATTGATCCTGTTGGTAATATCCTTGGTGTTTGACAAATCTGATGGAGCAATGGTGGGAACCAAACTTGAGTTGGCCACAACGGGGCTATCAGTAACACATTGTCCACTTCGTCTGCCTTTATCTTTTGTAAGATCTTGCCCAGTAAACTGAAAGGTGGAAAAATATAACATAAATAGTCATTCCAATTAACTGAGAAAGCATCTATAGCTAACGCATGTGGGTCTGGACGATATGAGATGTAACATTTATGTTTATAGTTCAATCGACTTGCAAATAAATCTATATTTGTATGTCCCATCTTGTTTTGAATTTGTTCAAACACTTCTGTCTTAATAGCCCATTCCAAATCATCATTTATTTTCCTTGATAACAAGTCTGCTTCTGTATTGTTTTTTCCCGGTATATGGGCTACACTTAACCAGATTTTTCTATCGATGCACCACATCCAAATTTCCTTAGCTAAACTATGAAGTTCTGGGATTTTCCCACCAAAGTTTGAAATGTATGATATTGCTACTGTATTATCCATGTAAAGACGTACATGACAATTGTTAATTTCTGATAACAATGATAAAAATGCCAGTAGTGCAGCTTTAAGTTCTAACACATTGATATGAATTTGTTCCTTTCTTCCTGAGACCAAAAACCTTCTGTTGTAACATTGTGAGTTTGATTTACCGCTCCCCATCCTGTTTTACTAGAGTCAGTATAGATTATCAAATTTGGCTCACTTATCAAAATAGGTTTGTAACATGTGTGAATATTATCTATCCACCACTGAATAACAATTTTGCAATCTTTGTCTAGTGAAACAACAGCATCATAATTGCCCTTATTTTCTTTTATACACTTGTCTTTAAAAATTTCTAAATCTTTGTAAAACAATGGAGCATATTGTACCCCTGGAGCACTAGCGACCATCTTCCCAATAACTTTTGCAAAAAATCTGATAGTTATAGATGGCTTGTTTAATAATTGTTCACAAAGATCATAAAGGTCAGATGCCCTTTCAAAAGTCAATTTTACTATCATCTCAATCGAGTTAATAACAAAGCCAAGAAAAACAATAATTTGTGTAGGATTAAATACTGATTTCTTGGGATGTATAGTGAATCCTAGATTATCTAATGATTCCACTGTATCATGAACATTAATTTTACATTCCTTTAATGTACGGCCTATCAAAAGACTATCATCAATATACGCAATATTAGTATGTCCCCTGGATCTTAACTTTGCATAAACAGGTTTAAGTATTTTTGTAAATATGCGAGGGCTTGTTGATAATCCCTGTGGTAAAGCTCTAAATTGATATGATTTACCTCCACATAAATCTCATGTATTTCTTATCTTCCTTTGCAATCGGAACACTGTAATAACTATCTTTCAAATCAATAGATGCAAAATAGTCATATCTATTGATATTGTTTAATGCTGTTGATAAGGTATCCATTTTAAAATGAATTTTTGAAACATTATCATTAAATTTTTTCAAATTCAAAATGACTCGATGTGTCCCATCTTTTTTCGGCCGAATAAAAATGTTTGAATAATATTCAAGAAAATCTTTATCCTGAACCTCCTCAATGATTCTTTTGTTTTGGAATTTCTTTATTTCTTCTGATATTACTAAATTTTCTTTTTCATTAAAGTTAATTTGAGTTGGCTTGAATTTCTGAGTTGGAATATCATCTAATTCTACTTTATATCCTTGAATTGTTTGAAGAATAAATTTGTCGCTAGTAATTTTTTCCCAATTTTCTTTAAAATATTTTAATTTGCCTCCTTCAAAATTATCTACAGTATTAAACACTTTAATATCTGTTTTGTCACTTACACATCTTAATTGGACTGTTTCTTGTGTTTTGTACTGGTCTTCTGGCCTTTTCCTTGAATTGGCTTGCTTTTCCAATGTCCAGAAATCTTGGACTTTTTGTTCCAGAAACTTTTCTTTGGTGGAGGATAGGACTTCCCCACCTTTCGTCTCTCTAAAAAAGATTCATGTGATAGTTTACTTGCCCTCTTCTCTTCTTTTTCAATATCATCCACCTTGTTATCTAATTTATCTCCAAAGAGATATTCCGTATGTGGAACGTCCACATCTGCTACCTTCCTGTACTTGTAAGGAATTCCTGGAGAGATAAGGAGCTTCCTCTTTCTATTGGCGGTGTAAAGCCCATGTGACAGCATTTTAAACATATCTTTGGTAACAGTTTTCACCTGGTCTTGACTAGCCTTTCCCTAAAATAATAATAATATGTGTATTATAATCTTTGAAACCGTTAACAGCAAATTGACATGTCTTTATATATATCCATTTCCAATGTATATGTTTTGTATATCAATTTGTTCATTATTTATATATATATATGTGGATATTTATTGTATTTTATTCATATATATATATATATATGTAGTAAACTGTATAGTGTTTACCTTAAAGAGTTCAAGTGCCTTCAGTACCATGACCAGTGATGAGCTCATACAACGCTCGACACTTTGAAGTGCTTAATCTGGTTCTCTTTGTTGTTTTGACCGGAAAGATCTCCAAACTTCCTTGTTGACTTTTGGTACACACAGGCTTTTACAGTTTTCTGGTACCAGATATTTATCTGTCAGTTTTTTCAACTCCTCTGTACTGATGGCTTTATGTACAGCCTTCTCTGCCACTGCTGCCAACTTTTCACCTAAATTTATATAAATCTTAAGTTAGCTATATATCATGTATGTACATGTACTTGTAAGTGAAGACCTTCAAGAAACCCATTTTCTAAATGTGCAAAAATTGTGGCAATGCAAAAACTATGTTGACAATTTTTAATTCAATTAATCATTAAATAGCTCCATATTCTCAGAAATTCTTGTGAATTTGAGATTTGTACAGTAATATATTTATGTAGTGTCTCCTCTGTCTTTTGTTTTGTGTTCTCATTATTTATTTATCTTGTTGTAAGGTTCAACATGTTGATGTGTTTGTAACACCATGTATCGTTTTCTAAAATCATGCACATGTAAAAACACTAAATTATTTCTTAAAATATGTAACATGTACAAAATGTACCTATTTTCTCCCCAAACTGGTTCGGAGTTTCATACTCTTTCTCAAGCTCATTGAGAAACTCGTCATCTGATGACGATGATGATGAATCTGACATAACTTCGTCGATGTCATTGTCTGATTGTTCCCACTCCGAGATATCCTCGTAAACAGGGGAAGACGTTTGTTTTGAAGTTGGCTGAACGGAAGATTGTTTCGATTTGTTATTGTTCATTTCCGTAGCTTTTGTCTGTTTTTCTTTGCTATCAACTTTGTTGATCTTATCTTGCATTGCAAGTACATTTGCTGCCAAATTAGCAATAATCTCAGTTTGCGACTGAATTTGTTTATTGTTTTGATCTGCCATTGTTGACACTTTGTCCCATAATGCAGTTAGTGTAATTCCACTTCCGGAATCGGCATTTCCTGTTTGAACAGGGCCGATACTTCCGGCATCTTCCTCAAGTGAACCTCGTTCTGAATTAGACAATGTTCGCGAGCTTCGAACAGTTTCACTGGCTTTCCCAGTTTTCTTCTTTTAACAAGGTCAATCATTTCCTCATCTCGAGGATTGTTGTCCATCTCGGACGAACCTATGTTGTATTCTGAGCTTGGTGTTTTCCCAGCGTCAGCCATTACATTTCAAAGTTGAACAAATTGTTGACTTTCCAATCTGAATTAATCCGTTGTAATAAACAAAAATAACGTTAACTTCGAATATTAAATTATATCCTCAGATGATTCTGCACATTTTAAAATTAATTTTCCATAGAAAAAGTCACTTATAATCAATTAAAAACCAATTTTAATCGGACTCGTAAATTTTTAAGAATTAACCTTCGGGGTCACGTGATCGTAATGACCTTTGGGAGATTGCGCACTGTCGTTCTCTCATGGAAGCCTCTAAGTCATCACTAGTTCAATAAAATGACTTTGTGACCTTATATATGTATGGGGAGGAAAGCCTTTAACGAGGGACTACTGTATTATACCTGCAAGTGCTTTAATTGCTAAAAAAATCTTACCATGGAAGACTTAAATAAAGATAAACCAATACTGCTAGGTGCTGCACTGGAATTACTACAAAACACATAGCCATCCACTTCTTCTATATCTCCATTTTTATTTCTTGTCAAGGGAAATAACTCCAAATCACTCTGTGCTGTAGCTTTACTCCTACATGATAATCATGAAGAAATGACATTATATTTCCTTTATAGTTTGAAAGTTCAAACAGAAAAAAACACATTTTTATTTGTTTTATCACTAAACTATTAATTCTTTATTGCCTGCAAAATGATGTCTCCCTACCATTTCCCTTAAAATTCTAAGTTTAAAGACCATAAAGACCATAACTCCCACCTGGTATATGCAATAATACTGTATGTAAGGTGTACAAGCTATGTACAGAGCTTTGCTAATGAGAATTTTAAATATTTAAGAGGAGTTTAGCTGAATAACAGACAGAAGGACTGATGGAGGGATGTACAGCAATGTTTGGGAAGACATACATGCAATAAGTTCTAATCCAGAATAAAATGGAAGGGAATCTCCAAGCACAAAGATGAACTGTACTTTAAATGAGCATTTCATTTCATGTGGTGAATAATTCTAATTTTCCCTCTAATTTTAATGTTAAGAACAGTGGTTAATCTTTTTTTTTCAAATGTTTTGGTTATTGAAGAACTTTTATCTATAATGTTTATTTTTATCTATTATGTTTATTTTTATCTATTATGTTTATTACATCTTTCTTTGAATGGACTTGAATAAATTTTCTATACTTACACACAATCTGATGTTACATTTGTAATCTTCCGTCGTGTTCTATCTTTACTGAGAATATAATAGTTTGTACTGGTTGTATCTTTAATCAGACCACCGGTAATCAAGGCGCCATCTATGATTACTTCCTTCACACCTGGGACAGAACTATCTATAGTCACGCCATCAGAACAGACAGGGCTTGAAGGATCCAGGGCTCTGTTGTAGGCCACCACTGTAAAGTAGTAGGTGCCGTCAGCCGTGGCTGTGTGGGTACCATGAGTATTGTAGGTTTCAACTATCTGTAATAAAATATATTTGGTTCAAGTTATCTATTTTTAATATTAAAACAAGAGTTGACACTAAAGTATGTCTCGCCTATCGGCAAAATCACAGAACTCATTGAAGATCTAGCTGGGCCTTCAGAAAAGTTAAGGTCAAGGTCATGTGACAGATGACAGAACTTCATTAAACCATCACAAAAAATGCCTGAAGTGTGTTCTAGATACCATAGTTATTGAGAAACAATGAAAAAGACCAACATTTGCTAAGTCATTCAACCATGAAAATGGGGTCAAGGTCACATTACATGGTGATGTCAGTTGTGTATACCATAAAATATCACATGCCTTGCTATAATATTATACTTTTCACTTAACTCATTTTCCACCCAAAAATCATCTACATTCACAAAGTCATTGAACCCTGAAAATGGGGTCAGGGTCACTCAACATGGTGTCAGTTGTGTAGACTGAAACCTAAAATGTCTGTATACCAAATGTCAGATACCTAGCTATTATACTTTTCTTGTAATTCATTTTCCACAAAAGTCTTACAAAGGGGTTTTTTGGTCCCAAAAAAACATCTAAGTTCACAGAGTCACTGAACCATGAAATTGGGGTCAGGGTCAAATGGCATGGTGCCAGTTGCGTAGACCATAACCCCAACTGTCTGTATACCAAATATCAGATGCCTAGCTATTATACTTTTTTGTTATTTATTTTCCACAAAAGTCTAACAAAAAGGTTTACGTTGTCGCCGCTGACGTCGCCGCCACCGCCGGAAAGAAATACCTATGTCTCACCTCCAGCGACTAAAGTCGCAGGCGAGACAAAAAGTATAACTTGAAAGGAGTCTCAGACCTAGTAATTTTTTAAGGATATTAAGAAATCATTTAGAGACTGGCTACAATTTCTTCTTTAGAGTAACAATAACAATTTTCTAATTGTTAACCAGCTGACCTTAAAAGGAAGAGTTTCCAGAATTGGCACCTTTTTGGTCTGAAATCTCCCCAGTAATATTAAAAATCAAAATTCACATTTCTTTACTAAAGTTATTGTAGCCCGGCTACTGCAGCCAATCATTTATGCTTGACCTAACTCTTGACCCCATCTTAGGTAAAACAATGTCTCCTACCTATCTGAATCAGCTATTTTCATCAGATATATTTTTTTTTTTTTCTACTACTTTTACTGTGGTCTCATTACTTTTTGTTGGGTATCAATTTTCAAGGTTTTCCTGGATGATAAGCCAACCATGAAGGTAAGAATCCAATATGACATATTAATTTTACATTAAGATACATTGAAACATGAGCATACAATACTAAGTCCTTTCATTATGTTAAGGCATGTATATGTGTGTGTGTGTTAGGGTTCAATGCCCTTTTGGAGGCAACTGGGTCTTGAAAGTTCAGTTTTAATCGTGGAGGAAATACGAGTACCCGAAGGAAACCACCAACCTTGGGCAGGTAACTGACAAACCTCAAAATTTTGGCTAAATGTCATTATTGGAGAAACCATGAAAATCATCACCATAAAATATGGAAAGTAACCACCCCAACTGTTTTTCTTGTTCAATGTTAGATGGCAGATATTGATTGTAACATTGTTTTTTGTTGACATATATTTTGCTCAGAAACTTTGCACAAAATAACTACATGATATATGAGAAGGTATAACAAGAATATATCCAAAAGACAAAATGCCCCAACTTGCAACACTTGGGATGGACAGACAACAGATGGATGAATGGACCCAAATACTATATGCCCTAGGGCATAAAAACACTATCTTATATACATTAATCCCGTATCTTCCTGTCAGTACAACTAATATGACTTACATTAGCATTGGCTGTAAGGTTCAGATTAAAGTCCCCAGCTGCTGCACAGCTAGTCCCTACAATATACTGGTAAAAAAAGACCCCACTCTCCTTGTCAAAGAACTGGTCCCAATAGGCCTTGAGGTCCATTCCTTGTTGGTAGTCCACCTCTGGTCCAGATGGTAGACCATCATGGACTGCACCAGAATGTGGTGGACTGGTATCTATGGTGATCTGAAAAACCAAACATGACATATGCACAAAGTTCAAATTCATCTTATAAAGAGATTTTACAACTAGATTTGAAGATCAACAAAACCCTTTTTTTTTTCATTGGACATCAGTCTGTCTAAACAATTGATGTTTTGATCCGTATAAATTTGTTGGAATTCATGCTCTTTTTTGTATAGATAATGAGTGTACAAAATTTCATGAAAATCTGACTTACAATTTTCAAGAGATAAGCTTATATGCAATACATGTAGTATTAATTGAGCTTAAGTACATTTTAGAACTTTTAAATTATGATATTACATGTATTTGAGAGACAGCTGATTAAATTTTTACTAGGTCATTTTTTTTAATGAAAATTTCTTTTTTCCTTCTAGGTATTCATACAAACCTTTTTAGTAAGAACAGTTGTGAGATTTGCTTTATTGGTGACTGCTACTTCAATAAAATAATCATATTCATGCATTCCTCGATCATTGCCTACTTTTAGTCCCCCATGTGCTTTAATTTCTGGGACTATTTGAAAGTGGCGATGATAGCATCCCATGAACGGGGTACAATAACAATTTGGTCCTCGAGCAAAAGCACTGTATTTGGTCTGGCAGTCTGATAAATTCTTAAATAGAACAGAGAGTATATAACATATGCACTTTGAGTCTAAATATATAAGTCGTATTATCATTAAAATATAAAATTGCTCTTTTTTTTAAATTCAATACATTACAGATGGAAATTTTAACAATGCACCATTCTAAAATATTTGAACAAAGTATTACATCTATTAAGCAGTTTCAGTAGGATGCAAAAACAAAATGCAATTATTCCTTCAAAGAAGTCCCATTATGCCTTTAAAATTTGTTTCATAGAAATAGTGCGTCATGATGGAAATACAAATTACAACAAAGTTCCACGCAATAAATTTTGCTATATCTGACATGCATTTTTTCAATTCAAGATTCATGGTAGAAGACCAATACTTGGTCCTTTCATCAGGTTAAGGCATGTATGTGTGTGTTTTTTAGGGTTTATTGCCCTTTTTGACCCACCTGGGTCTTATAGGACAGTTATTTTTAATGGTGAATGAAACCAATGCAGAGTAGCCAAAGGAAACCACTGACCTTGGGAAGGTAGCTGACAAACCTAATCACATATATATAGAAGGGGAAGTCTCATTTTTTAATTTACAAGTGGGACTCGTGCACCACCAAAAAGTAAAAGGCCTGTGGTCAATTGCATGGTATTGAACCAGCCCCCTGATCCACTCTGCCACCCAGGCCCCTTGGGGCATGTATGATTATGCATTAAGTTTGTGTAACACATGGTAACACTAACAAGTGCATGTCCTTGTGCAATGATGTCTTCATATGCATGTTCTACATTTGTCAGGTGATCATAGAGCCTCCAGTTTACTGTGTCAAGACCACTGTGTATGTCATAGGCTTCCCATTCAATCCTGCAACAGATATATCAAACATAAAGTTTGAAAAAAAACAGTAAGAAACTCATGAAAAATGTAAATAGAAATAAGGTAAAACACAATTATATTCTAATCTTTTTATTAGATAGTCATTAAATTTCTGGTTAAATATTGCAACTCAAAATATATTTTTTAAACTTTTGTATCTGTTTTAGCTGTCTGTGTACAATAAGCATGGATTCAATTCGAAAACTGAAAAAAAAATCTGTCAAGGTAAAAAATGGCTGGATTTTGTTAAACAGGAAGTAAGTGAGCAACAGACCTGAAATCAAATATTACCAATTCCTATGGGCCCCACCCTGATGCAGTATACCAAATATCAAATATCAAGTGGCTGTGATTAGTAATTGCTAAGAAAACGGTTACAAAAATTTCTTCACCGCCCGCCCACCCTTAACGTGCCCACCGCCCCACATTCACCATTTTATAACCCAGATTTTTTATTCTGTGAAATCGGACCAAAAATCTGTCTAACAAAAAGCAACAAAGGTACAACAAGTTTTTCTTGATGGATTACTCACAATTTTAACTCCCACTTTATTGCAAAAAAGTCAAATTATCTTTCCTTAATAAAATCCAAATTAAAGCAATAGCAAATTCCTTCACATCCATATATTATTTAAAAATTATCAACATAAATATAGGGGTTCAGAAGATTTGCACTTACAAATAGATGACAATAAGTAAACCATGATTTTTGTTAACACTTAAAAAAAATATTCAAAACTTACGTCATTTGAGTGAACTCTTCTACACCATGAACTGACACATTCAGTCGATCTCCATTGGTCAACCACAGATTTTCAATGATTGGGTATGTTGCATCTCTATAAATAGTAACATTATCCTCATTGGATTCTCCAAGAATATCGTAAGCAACGATTCTAGTTTCCATGCGATCACCATCCACCCAATTTACTGTCAAAACTTCCTGCTGATCATAAATATCATTGACAGAGGTCAAAGGTTGGGAGTCTTTTAGGGTCGCAGGGTCACTTCTGATTTCGTAAGCCACCTTAAAATCCACAATAGCTAAAAAAATAATTTTAAATATCCTCTTTAATTTATAACTTCTATTTATATTGTATGGATGCGATGCTTAAGTTTTTGATATTATACATGATACACAGATTGCTTTTAAATCTCATACATGGCTAAATACATTTTCTGAATGGGGCAAGGGTATACTTCATCAAAATAAAGAAAGAATGTGTCCATGGGACACAGATGCCCCCGCTAGTCTCAAACAGGAAGTAGATTTCTGACAGGTCTCAAAATCCCTTAGGACGTATAAGTTTGTCATACTGATCCATCCTACCAAGTTTCAAAACATTCTGGTACAGTCCGAAAACCGGTGGTATTTAAACAATGGAATGTGAGCTCTTCATCGGAAAAGATAGGAAAGTCAATTCGAATGTTTATCCTGGTTGTCAAGTGAATCAATTATTATTTATTTATTAATTTATTACAGTTTTTATAAAGCACTAAATCTAAACAATGTTACCCAAAGCGCTGTACAACATATTATGAAAATTCATGCATATATATAAATATCACAAAAAGCTTGTTACTCATAAAAAACATATAGACAACATAAAAAGATAAACATGCATCCAACACGTAAAAATATCAATAATCAATAAAAAAAAAAGCAATGACTGAAATCAGGGGTGTATAAAAATTACACACAGAAAATAAGCTATACGAAATAAGAAAACATCAAAAATGATATTCAAAAAAAGAAGGTTATATATGTAAAAATAAATCAAACCTCAACTAAGATCTATTAAATATTAAAAGTTCATAAAGATATATCTAATAAAAATCATCGGAAAGATAGGGGCTTTAAAAAGTTTTTAAAAATATATAAGTACATAAGTATATAAAAATATATGATATATTGTTAGCACCAGCAAGCAAAACTTCTATAAAAGTTAAAAAAAATTCAAATAATACATTTATTACACCCTAACCGAACGTCAATAGCACCACATCACATAACTAGGTTTTACCAGACTGTAAGTAAGCTTGTCTAAAAAAATAAGTTTTGAGTTTTTTCTTGAAAATATTGACCGACTCTGCTGTTTGAATATCTCTGGGCAAAACAGTCCATAGAGATGCTGCTGCACTGTCAAACCTCCGCTTGCCATAACCTTTAGTTCTAACATAAGGTGTAATTAGTGTTACGCTGTTTTCAGATCTTAAGGACCTTGCAGGGCGATACAGATGCACTAATTCACATAAGTATGTCGGTGCTTCGTGTCTGAGGGCTTTGAAAACATAAAGCAGTATCTTAAATTGCACACGGTAATGAATAGGCAGCCATGAAGGGATTCTAATATTGGTGTGATATGTTCGTGCTTCTTTTTCCTGGTGACCACGCGAGCAGCTTTATTTTGAATCCTTTGCAGTCTCTGAATAGCACACGATGGTAATCCATAGAGCATTGCGTTGCCATAGTCCAATCGGGAAGCTACAAGTGAGTTTACCAAAGTTTTACACGCGTCTTCAGTGATGAATTGACGTATGCGACCTATTTTGTGGATCTGATGGAAACACGATTTACATAATGAACTTTTTATATTTAAAATCATCCAAACCCACCCAAAATCTATATAGCTCATTTGATCGGTGTTTCTGCCGTATTCTGGTATAAAACCATGGGACCGGCGTCATCAGTGGCTATCCCAAAGCTTGATTTTATAAGACTATTTGTTTCTTCAAAATGCTTAAGTTGGACCATACACCGAAAGCTCCTTAACTGCCTCAAAGATATTCCAAAACATTAGGAATTAAAGATGTTTTTAAAAGCTAAGATTAGCTAAAATCTTATTCATAATGCTTATGAATTGTTTAGTCCTATTCTAAGATAAGATAAATAAATACGTCCAAGAGTATAAATATCTTGGAACCATAATAAAATCAAATGGAACACTGCAATCTAACGGTGACCATTTATCAAAAAAAGCACGCAAAGTTTTATTCTCTATCAAATCTTATACTTCATTACTCAAAGATTTACCAATTAAAGTTTCATGTAATCTCTTTGATACACTGGTAAAACCTATATTATGTTATAATTCAGAAATTTACTATATGGATATTTATCTAAAATACTATAGAGCAAAAGAACGTGCCAGTAAAACACACAAGGATTTAGATATTTTTAATTTTATAGATAAAACACACCTAGAAAAAGTACATTTACTCTTCTGTAAAAGTACATTAGGAACAAACAAATGCTCAACAAATGTTGTCAACAGAGCTGAACTAAATAGAAATCCATTAGAATGCTTCATAAACATTCAAACTTTAAAATACCTAGCAAGGTTAAATTATCAAGAGCTTAACCCTTTACTTAAAGAAGCTTTTGAGTTGACAAAACAGTTAGATTCAGAAGGAACTTACACATGGTATTCATATGCCAAAACTTTAACTAAAGATATTCATATGGACATAGAAGATTTTACTAATTGTACTAATTCTAAAATTCTTAGTAAACTTACAAATAATATTAAAAATAATGTAAATAAATTTTATAAAGATATCACACTTGATAAGATAAATAAATTTGATGAAAATAATAAGGCCTATTTATATAAATACTTCAAAACTGAGGATGAGGAGGAATATTATCTCTCCCATCCTAATTTCAAATACAGACAAACTTTCACAAAATTTAGAATATGTGACCACAAACTTCAAATTGAAGTTGGAAGGTATAATAAGATACCAAGAGATAAAAGATTATGCACTTTCTGTAATAAAATAGAAGATGAGAATCATTTCTTTTTTCATTGTCAAAAAAACCAGGCGCTTCGAAATATAATGTTTGAAAAATTGAAAATAATAGATTATAATTTTGAATCTTTAAATGAAATAAATAAATTGAAATGGCTCTTAAATCCATCAACACCGGATCAAATCTCCATAGTTTATTCTTTTATTATACAGTCATTAGAACTGGGGAGAGAGGATACTCTATAGATAATTTACTATATTTTCTGTTGTTGTACATTGTATGTTTCAACTCTGTATTCATGTTTGTATTTGTAAATGTATGCTGTTATCCCTAATTGGGACATGTTTGCATTAATAAACTTTATTAAGCTCTATTCCAAAACCTTTGGATTAAAGATATTTTTAGAAAGCTAAGATAAGCTTTGATTTTATTACCAATGCTTGTGACTTTTATAGTCATTTTCTAAGATATATTAATACTTTCTTTTTCTTGCAATGATTTGCTAATTCTCTATTTATAATATATTAATGATGTGTTATCTTTCTTTGGTTACATTTTATCTGCTCTTGTAAGTCTTTCTTGTATATTTTTATTTCTTCTATAAGCAATGATTGGCTTTACTTTAAATATTCTTTTGCATACAAGATTGCTTTCAATTAAGTTCCAATGTTTCAGAACAATTTTTTTCAGACACTTTGCTGCAGGATTGTAAGTTGTAATAAACACAAGTGGTCTGTCATTTTTCTTTTGTTTATCAACTAACAGTTCTGATCTATTTAAATTTACTACACTTTGTAAAGCTTGATCAATCTCAAAGTGTCAATAGTTTCTTTGTAAAAGTTTTTCTTTGAAGAAATTGATTAATCTATAACTCATATTTTCTTCACTCGTGTTTCTAATGTGCCTGATCATTTCACCTTTAATGAACCCAGAAAATACACTCTTTGGGTGACAGCTATTTCTATCTAGATACTGAAATGTTTCAGTTGGTTTGATAAATGTTCTTATATCTAATACTTTAGAGGATTCAAATCTCTCCCCTTTGTAGAGTTCAGTGTCTAAAAATGTTTTATATTTTAAATCATCCAAACCCACCCAAAATCTATATAGCTCATTTGATCGGTGTTTCTGCCGTATTCTGGTATAATACCATGGGACCGGCGTCATCAGTGGCTATCCCAAAGCTTGAATTTATAAGACTATTTGTTTCTTCAAAATGCTTAAGTTGGACCATACACCGAAAGCTCCTTAACTGCCTCAAAGATATTCCAAAACATTAGGAATAAAAGATATTTTTAAAAGCTAAGATTAGCTAAAATTTTATTAATATTGCTTATGACTTTCTTAGTCCTTTTCTAAGATATATACATACTTTCTTTTTCTATTCCAAAACATTTGGAATTAAAGATATTTTTTAAAGCTAAAATAAGCTTTGATTTTATTAACAACGCTTGTGACTTTTATAGTCATTTTCTACGATATTCTCTTTCAATGATTTGCTAGTTGTCGATTTTATAATATATCAACGATGTGTTATCTTTCCTTGGTTACATTTTTATCTGCTCTTGTATATTTTAACTTCTTGATTGGCTTTACTTTAAATATTATTTTGCATACAAGATTGTTTTCAATTAAGTTCTAATGTTTCAGAACAATATTTTTCGGACTCTTTTTGTAAGTTGTAATAAACACAAGTGATCTGTCATTTTTCTTTTGTTTATCAACTAACAGTTCTGATCTATTTAAATTTACTACACTTTGTAAAGCTTTATCAATCTCAGTGTGAATAATTTCTTTTTAGAAGCTTTTCTTGGCAGAAAATTTATTAATCTATAACTCATATTTTCTTCACTTGCATTTCTAATGTGTCTGATGATCATTTCACCTTTAATGAACCCAGAAAATACACTCTTTGGGTGACAGCTATTTCTATCTATAGATACTGAAATGTTTCAGTTGGTTTGATAAATGTTCTTATATCTAATACTTTAGAGTATTGTTGTCCCAATTTTGGACTATTTCTTGTACTATAAAGCTAGCACATTCTGTATGTGATTCAAAGATTTCTTCATATTAAATCTCATTTTGTAATTGTCTAAGATCTCTTTGATGTATTTATTTACTTCAAGTACACTTTTTGTCTGCTTTTCTTATTAATATTTCTTTCTTTCTCTTCAGTTCAATTAATGCAGCTCTTTCTTTCTTTGTAAGATTAGATTGTGCATTTTCAATCTTAACTTTACTCATTTCATATGTTCTTCACAAATTTCTTGGCTTTCGCCACCTTGTTCTATTAATTTAGCTTTATGTTTTCTAAGCTTATTACGTTTTTTATTTTCCTCTACATGTTTCTTAAAACGTCTGGCCATGGTTAAGATCAACCACGCTCTGATTTAGTATACATTCTTATAGATTCTAAAAATAAACTCAATCTGCCAATCAAGTGTAATTGATGAGTATAAGCTTGCATTGTTTACAACTTGTCAATTCTTTCTGGCTAGAGTGCATATTATGATAAGCTTTATACAATAACATTTAAAAATGTTTCAAGTCTTCTTGTTAATTTGATAAAGATATCTGTAATTACTTATGGATTGTTACTGAACTTACTTTTTGAGATAACTAAAGATAAAGTCCAATTGATATTTTGTTTTATTTCAACATTCTTAGAAGTTTAAGAATAATAATCCATCATTCAAGATTATGAAGTCTTTACTTGTTTCTGCTCATGTAGGGAGCTCCCCTCACTTTGTCTTTCCTTTGTTTTCCAAAGAAATTGGTTTTTTTCTTCTTTTGGTGGGGTTTTCAGTTTATTGTCATAATCATTTGCAAAAGATTGGAATTCTTTATCCCACTTTTCTACGAGTTCAGTAATTTCACTTTGGAAACTAGAAATGTTATCAAAATTGCCTGTATTATTTTCGGCATATTTCAGCTTCAAGTATTCTGCTTTATCTGTCAATATTGTTATTAATTCTTCACAAGAGTGGCACAGTCTCTCTATGGTTAGTCTATTAACTTCACTTCTTATAATTCTTAGTTTGTCTCTAAAGAAGTTTTTTGATTGTTCTGATCCATAATAAGGATTAAAGTCCAAACTAGTTTGCATAAATCTTGGCGTCACTTCTCTTTTCTTGCAAGATTCTAAGCTATATAATAACGTGGCTACGTGATGTCTATTGTTTAAGATCTCATTAATATTTCTAATGCTTTCTACATCATAATCTTTTGTATTCTCAGGATTGTTATTTATCCTTCTAAAATTCAACTTCAATGAAATGTTTCTTAAGTCTATTTGGGTAAGATTGTCACCCTTGCTATCTTCAGTTTTATCCACTGTAAGCATTTCACTGTCTTGTACCGAGAGATCCAAAAGATCTGGATCTCTTGACATGTTTTTAAGACTATTACTTTCCATTCTTTTAGGAGTTCTATTTTTTAAACTAAGATTTCTCTTCATTTTCATTAATTGTGTGAGGCTTGATATTGTTTACAAATGCTTTTAAACAAAGTTTGACATTTTGTCATGTACTTCCTCTTCTATCACCACATCATTGTGGTTACAATTTGATGTATTATTTCAGCGTCAAGCTTGATTCTCATAAACTTTCAGGTGCAGTTAAGGAATTCCCAGTTTGTAGGTCCAACACATTTTGTTTTTACATGTCTGTAATCTAGATTTGCCACTGACCTGATTTTTATTTGTATCAATAATTATGTCTTTGATAAAGCTCTTTCATTATATTTTATAGATAATAGGCACTTTAATCTTTGATATATAATTCTTGTTAAAGTTAAAGCTATGCTATATATCTAAGTTTTATTAAGCAATACTGTGCCATAGGTTTTACTATGTAGACATAGATACATGTTTCAAAGATTTGATTTTATCAAATGAAACTAACTAAATTCTGAGGATCAGAAAAATGATACACGGGTAGGATGATTGGCGAGCGAGGCTCTGTCATAACATTTTATATTTTAAATCATCCAAACCCACCCAAAATCTATATAGCTCATTTGATCGGTGTTTCTGCCGTATTCTGGTATAATACCATGGGACCGGCGTCATCAGTGGCTATCCCAAAGCTTGAATTTATAAGACTATTTGTTTCTTCAAAATGCTTAAGTTGGACCATACACCGAAAGCTCCTTAACTGCCTCAAAGATATTCCAAAACATTAGGAATTAAAGATATTTTTAAAAGCTAAGATTAGCTAAAATTTTATTAATATTGCTTATGACTTTCTTAGTCCTTTTCTAAGATATATACATACTTTCTTTTTCTATTCCAAAACATTTGGAATTAAAGATATTTTTTAAAGCTAAAATAAGCTTTGATTTTATTAACAACGCTTGTGACTTTTATAGTCATTTTCTACGATATTCTCTTTCAATGATTTGCTAGTTGTCGATTTTATAATATATCAACGATGTGTTATCTTTCCTTGGTTACATTTTTATCTGCTCTTGTATATTTTAACTTCTTGATTGGCTTTACTTTAAATATTATTTTGCATACAAGATTGTTTTCAATTAAGTTCTAATGTTTCAGAACAATATTTTTCGGACTCTTTTTGTAAGTTGTAATAAACACAAGTGATCTGTCATTTTTCTTTTGTTTATCAACTAACAGTTCTGATCTATTTAAATTTACTACACTTTGTAAAGCTTTATCAATCTCAGTGTGAATAATTTCTTTTTAGAAGCTTTTCTTGGCAGAAAATTTATTAATCTATAACTCATATTTTCTTCACTTGCATTTCTAATGTGTCTGATGATCATTTCACCTTTAATGAACCCAGAAAATACACTCTTTGGGTGACAGCTATTTCTATCTATAGATACTGAAATGTTTCAGTTGGTTTGATAAATGTTCTTATATCTAATACTTTAGAGTATTGTTGTCCCAATTTTGGACTATTTCTTGTACTATAAAGCTAGCACATTCTGTATGTGATTCAAAGATTTCTTCATATTAAATCTCATTTTGTAATTGTCTAAGATCTCTTTGATGTATTTATTTACTTCAAGTACACTTTTTGTCTGCTTTTCTTATTAATATTTCTTTCTTTCTCTTCAGTTCAATTAATGCAGCTCTTTCTTTCTTTGTAAGATTAGATTGTGCATTTTCAATCTTAACTTTACTCATTTCATATGTTCTTCACAAATTTCTTGGCTTTCGCCACCTTGTTCTATTAATTTAGCTTTATGTTTTCTAAGCTTATTACGTTTTTTATTTTCCTCTACATGTTTCTTAAAACGTCTGGCCATGGTTAAGATCAACCACGCTCTGATTTAGTATACATTCTTATAGATTCTAAAAATAAACTCAATCTGCCAATCAAGTGTAATTGATGAGTATAAGCTTGCATTGTTTACAACTTGTCAATTCTTTCTGGCTAGAGTGCATATTATGATAAGCTTTATACAATAACATTTAAAAATGTTTCAAGTCTTCTTGTTAATTTGATAAAGATATCTGTAATTACTTATGGATTGTTACTGAACTTACTTTTTGAGATAACTAAAGATAAAGTCCAATTGATATTTTGTTTTATTTCAACATTCTTAGAAGTTTAAGAATAATAATCCATCATTCAAGATTATGAAGTCTTTACTTGTTTCTGCTCATGTAGGGAGCTCCCCTCACTTTGTCTTTCCTTTGTTTTCCAAAGAAATTGGTTTTTTTCTTCTTTTGGTGGGGTTTTCAGTTTATTGTCATAATCATTTGCAAAAGATTGGAATTCTTTATCCCACTTTTCTACGAGTTCAGTAATTTCACTTTGGAAACTAGAAATGTTATCAAAATTGCCTGTATTATTTTCGGCATATTTCAGCTTCAAGTATTCTGCTTTATCTGTCAATATTGTTATTAATTCTTCACAAGAGTGGCACAGTCTCTCTATGGTTAGTCTATTAACTTCACTTCTTATAATTCTTAGTTTGTCTCTAAAGAAGTTTTTTGATTGTTCTGATCCATAATAAGGATTAAAGTCCAAACTAGTTTGCATAAATCTTGGCGTCACTTCTCTTTTCTTGCAAGATTCTAAGCTATATAATAACGTGGCTACGTGATGTCTATTGTTTAAGATCTCATTAATATTTCTAATGCTTTCTACATCATAATCTTTTGTATTCTCAGGATTGTTATTTATCCTTCTAAAATTCAACTTCAATGAAATGTTTCTTAAGTCTATTTGGGTAAGATTGTCACCCTTGCTATCTTCAGTTTTATCCACTGTAAGCATTTCACTGTCTTGTACATTAAAGGTGAAATGATCATCAGACACATTAGAAATGCAAGTGAAGAAAATATGAGTTATAGATTAATAAATTTTCTGCCAAGAAAAGCTTCTAAAAAGAAATTATTCACACTGAGATTGATAAAGCTTTACAAAGTGTAGTAAATTTAAATAGATCAGAACTGTTAGTTGATAAACAAAAGAAATGACAGATCACTTGTGTTTATTACAACTTACAAAAAGAGTCCGAAAAATATTGTTCTGAAACATTAGAACTTAATTGAAAACAATCTTGTATGCAAAATAATATTTAAAGTAAAGCCAATCAAGAAGTTAAAATATACAAGAGCAGATATAAATGTAACCAAGGAAAGATAACACATCGTTGATATATTATAAAATCGACAACTAGCAAATCATTGAAAGAGAATATCGTAGAAAATGACTATAAAAGTCACAAGCGTTGTTAATAAAATCAAAGCTTATTTTAGCTTTAAAAAATATCTTTAATTCCAAATGTTTTGGAATAGAAAAAGAAAGTATGTATATATCTTAGAAAAGGACTAAGAAAGTCATAAGCAATATTAATAAAATTTTAGCTAATCTTAGCTTTTAAAAATATCTTTAATTCCTAATGTTTTGGAATATCTTTGAGGCAGTTAAGGAGCTTTCGGTGTATGGTCCAACTTAAGCATTTTGAAGAAACAAATAGTCTTAAAAATTCAAGCTTTGGGATAGCCACTGATGACGCCGGTCCCATGGTATTATACCAGAATACGGCAGAAACACCGATCAAATGAGCTATATAGATTTTGGGTGGGTTTGGATGATTTAAAATATAAAATGCTGGTTCATTGTTAAAGTTCTATCGAAGTACACGCCTAGATTTTTAATACATTCGGAGCTCGTGATGATATTTCCTTTAAAACTAAGGTTACAGTCGTTCAATTGCTTGACTCGATGCTTTGGAGCAAATAACATTAATTAGGTTTTGTCTTCGTTCAGCTTAAGCATATTAGAGCTCATCCACGAACTAATGTCTGCTAAACAGTCTTCCAGTTGTTTTGCTGTATCTGACCAGTTGTTCTGAGGTTTGAACACCAAGTACATTTGGGTATCGTCCGCGTAACACTGATATGACATGTTATGACGTCTGCAGATTTCAGCTATCGGCTTGGAAAATATGCAATAAAGCTTCGGACCAAGAACTGACCCTTGTGGGACACCACACTGTAATCGGAATTGTTCTGAATGAACGGAACCTATAGCTATGCATTGAGTCCTATCTTGTAAATAAGAAAGTAGCCATTGCAATGCCGATCCCGAAATTCCAAAAGCATGCTCTAATCTGTTTCGAAGAATCGTATGATCTATCACATCGAATGCCGCAGAAAGGTCTAACATAAGTAAGACAGCACATTTGTTTTTGTCAAGAGCACACCTGATGTCATGATGCACGCGAAGTAGTGCAGTTTCTGTCGAGTGTCCAGTACGATATGCTGATTGAGAAGGATCATGCAAGTTGTTGGTTATGAGATGGTCTTCAAGGCGACTTTCAATAACCTTTTCCAGGACCTTTGATACAAATGGAAGGTTCGAGACCGGGCAATAGTTTTTAAGTGTTTCGATGTCGAGGCCTGGCTTCTTCAACAATGGTCTTACGATGGCCTCTTTAAACGATGACGGTACCACAGATGTTGAGAGTGAAATGTTAATTATTGTCGTAATTTTGTTGGCAACGCTGTCTACAGATGTTTTCAAAAGTGGAGTTGGAATTGGGTCAAGCTCGCAAGACTTGCTTGGTGCTTTCAAAATGATTTTTTTCACTTCATCTACAGACGCAAGAGGAAAGGCAGTAAGTGGACAACCTTTGAAACACAAGTCCGCTGGTAGTGGATCAGTGTCGTTGTTTCTTCCGCATGTTGCAGTTAGGGCTTTCCTTATTTCATCTATTTTATCAAGGAAAAAGTTACCAAAACGATTTGACAGTTCGAATTGACATTGATGAGATGGTAAACTAATGACGCTTTCATTTCCAAGTAAACCGTTGGTAAACTTAAAAAGTTTCTTATGATCGTTCCCAATATCCACAATTTTGTTTGAATAGTAATCAACTTTGCTTTTCACAAGTAGTTTGCTCCACTGGATGCACAGATCTTTATAAACTAGCCTATGAACCTCAAGTTGCGTTTTCCGCATTGCTCTTTCGGCTTTTCTACGTTCAATTTTAACTTGATGGAGTTCATCAGAGTACCATTCCGTACTTGGTGGCATAGTGATGGTTTTTGTTTGAACTGGTGCATGGATATCCTGAATTGATTTTAGACCCGAATTGTATGTTTCAACTATTTGTTCGAGTACAGTATCTTGATTTTGCTCAAATTCTTTGCTGATGTCAGATTTAAAAACTACAGAATCTATGTTGATGATCTTCCGAACAGTCAATGACTTTTGTTTCTGTGGTGGTTTAGAGAGGTTGATTCTAGTATTTATTGCTAGATGATCAAGAGACGCACTACCCTTGTCGTTGAAAATGTGGGTATCTACATTTGACGGTGTTCCAGTCATAAGTTATTTTCTCGGGTTATTATGACATCTAGTGTATGACCTTTGACGTGTGTTGCTCCACTTATGTGTTGTTCTAAACCCCGATCACTAAGTGTCTCAAGGAATTTTCGCCCGTCAGAGTTTTCTTTGTCGTTGAGGTGGAAGTTTAAATCTCCGATGATGATAATTTTGCCAGAAAAGTCCAAAATATTGTCTAAGAATTCCAACCATTCCTCGAAAAATGTTGTTGTTTTCAATTCATTTGCTCGGGTTGGTGGTGGTCTGTATATTACATAAATTCGAAAAAAAAGATTCGACTGTATGCTGCATTCTAGGAGTTCAAATTTTGTCAGGTTTTTTTTTCGTTTGATTTCCCGAATTTCCAAGTTTGACTTGTGAATGATGGCGACACCTCCGCCTTTCCGTTCAGTTCTGGCTATGTGACGAAGTTCAGAAATAATAAACTTATCATCACTAGAGCCGAGCCAAGTTTCTGTGAGTGCCAGAATGTCAATATCGTTCGAAGTTATGAAGTCGTTGATGGAGAGTGCCTTATTTCTAACAGATCTAACGTTTAACAATGTCAAAGACACTAGGTTAGTTTGAGAAATCCGTGGAGATTTCCTAAGTTGAACTAAATTCTCTAGGTTTATACCACCACACAAAGGTTTTGAAGTAAGTTTTTCAGTACGTTTTCCCATTTTAGTTGGAATTTTCACAGGTGGATCAGTTATCAAGGAGATAAGATTGCTATGATTTATACCAGTAGTGTAATCAGAAGTTTGTTCTTTTGAAATACTGAAAACAGATCTAATCGGTCTAAAAACATTACGACCAGCTTTAGTACCACGCCTTGTTCATTTTGGTCGGTGCACAGTTGGTCTCCTATAGTTAAGGGTAAATGTTAAGCTGGTATATAGGCTACTTTTTAACACAGGTAAACGTAAAAGTTCTTTTTAGTACAAAATTTCTTCCAATTTTAAAATAAACTTTTTTGAATTAAAAAGAGTTTTTAAAAGTAACAGATTGCATTTTTATGCATGTTATTATGTGGATATTTATGAAATGCATACGGTGCAAACTGAAGTGGATCGCACAACTTTAACTTTTATATAAAAAAATGAAAAAAATCACACTATTTGTTTAAATGTATATCTTCCCATCTGCAAATTTTCAGACATGTACTGCAAGAGGTTAAGCTAAAATAAAATTAAGAAAAAGACCTATTTTTCTAGTCCGTCTTGACAACCTTCTTCTTAAAAGTACACGATTTACCTGTTGAATTTGATCACGTCATAGAACATGTTTACCTTTTTGACCGGTGTCCGTAAATTGGGATCAACAACATGTGAATTTACATTGTATTGGATTAAATGTCCAATTCAATCTTCAGTCATCCGTTTTAAAAATAGGAATGCCTCCCTTTTATCATGTTTATTATTAATGAAAGATAGAACTTGGTTGTGTCCCTAAGTTTTTCATAGTTACACATTGAATTCAAATGGATCTTTAAGTGATAACAGTAAAATATAATTTCCAACCTAATATCTGTCTTAAGAAAAGGTAATAACCTAACATTCCCACAAATTTCGAGAATGTACTGCAGGTATTACGCCTTGTGTGATTTTTTTAAGGTTGAGTTAACATTTTATTTTTTTCCAACGTCCAGCAAGTTTCACTCGATTTGTCAAAATATGCACTTTTGTTGACCTTATAAACAACTGTTTACAAAACAGAAAAGATTCTTTAATAACATGATATGTTCAACGTATATGATAGTAGTCAGGTCCATGCGCAATAAATGAAAGTTGAAGATTGTTTACATGCCGTCGCCATCGTTGTTGTCATCGTAAAGAATTTAAAAACATATTAGTTTTTTCCGCAAGGGAGATAATTGAATACCACTAGATATTAGACTGGGTATACAGTTCCTGAGAAAAGCTTGACGGAAATTTTCATATCAGGTTCAATATTTTCACATTGGCCTAAGTCCCAAACAGGAAGTAGATGTCCGACAGGTCTGAAAATAGCTAAGGACATACAGTTTGTCATACTGATCCATCCTACCAAGTTTCAAAACATTCTGGTATACAGTTCCTGAGAAAGGCTTGACGGAAATTTCCATATCATGTTCACATACGATCTATTTACATTGCATATTTGATGCTTAGGTTTTCGATATTATACATGATACACAGATGGCTTCTTCTCATACATGGCTAAATAAATTTTCTGAATGGGGCAAGGGTATACTTCATCAAAAAAAATCTTTGTGATTGACTAGTAACATGAATCACAAAAAGAGGCTCCCAGGAGCCTGAATCACTCACCTGGTCTTGATGTCGACCCTATTAAGACTTTTCTAGAGCTAAATGAGCTGAACATTGAAGCAAGTAACAACTTTTCTCTATCTACTATAGTTTTCATTCTGTAGCCATAGGCCCAAATCATGAAAAAAACGTTATTTTAAGGACCCTAACCCCTATAAGGGGTTATTTGACAACTTTGACCCTATGAAGACTTTTGTAGAGCTAAATGAACTGAACATTTAAGCAAGCAAAAGCTTCTCTCTATCTGCTATAGTTTTCATTCTATAGTCCAAAAACATGAAAGAACGTTATTTTAGGGGCCGTAAACCCTATCAGGGGACATTTGACAACTTCGACCCTATGGAGACTTTTGTAGAGCTAAATAAGCTGAACATTTAAGCAAGCAATAGCTTCTCTCTATCTGCTATAGTTTTCATTCCATAGGCCAAAAACATGAAAAAACGTTATTTTAGGGGCTGTAACCCCTATAAGGGATATTCTGACAAACTTCGACCCTATAGAGACTTTAGTAGAGCTAAATGATCTGAACATTTAAGCAAGCAACATCTTCTCTCTATCTTCTATAGTTTTCATTCTATAGGCCAAAAACATGAAAGAATGTTATTTTAGGGGCCGTAACCCCTAAAAGGGGACATCTGACAACTTCAACCCTATGGAGACTTTTGTATAGCTAAAAAAGCTGAACATTTAAGCAAGCAATAGCTTCTCTCTATCTGCTATAATTTAGTTTTCATTCCATAGGCCAAAAACATGAAAAACGTTATTTTTGGGGCTGTAACCCCTATAAGGGGTCATCTGACAACTTCGACTCTATGGAGACTTTTGTAGAGCTAAATGAGCTGAACAACTTTTCTCTATCTGTAATAGTTTTCATTCTATAATCCAAAAACATGAAAAAATGCTATTTTTCACCTTTAAGGGGCTGTAACTCCTATAAGGGGTCATCTGACAACTTCGACTCAATGGAGACTGTTGTAGAGCTTTTGATCCAGAAGCAGCAGCGTGGCATCAGATTTCATCTATCTCTTAAACTTTTTGATTTACAAGCCAAAAACAGTAGTCTGACCCCCCTGGTCTATTTTTAGTAAAGGCAGCCATGTTGTTTAGATGGTGGTCACCATTTGTGCAATCTTGGTAGAGGACATCCCATAGATGAAGTGTGCAAAGTTTCAAAGCAGTCGTTTAGGAGGAGAAGATTTTCAAAGAAAAGTTAACGACGACGACGGACGCCAAGTGATGGCAATAGCTAACATGGACCTTCGGTCCAGGTGAGCTAATAAGACCCTGTGAAAAATAATAAAATCTGTCCAAGTCAAAAATGGGCAGATTTTTTTAAACAAGATTTTAGGTGAGCTATGGACCTGAAATCAAATCCCATGGACCCCAACCTGATGCTGTATACAAAATATAAAGAGACTATTTTAAGTAATCGCTGAAAACTACTGTCTTAAACGAGAATTGTCTTTCCCTTTTGCCCCCCCCCAAACCTTTTCCATGTCATAACCCGGGTTTTTCATTCTGTTAATCTGGCAAAAAATCACAGTATATCACCTACCATGCACATTTTTTAATGGTTGGTTGGTTCTATCTCCATATAAATCTTCATACACTGTAGTTCCAGTAGGTGCATAAGTAGCCACTTGATTCAGCCATCTCTGACTCTTGTGTCTGGAGTTAATATATCGGTCAGGCCATGCATGAGTGACCACATTTGTGTCTTGTACAACCCATGTGTACTGTGTGTCTTTAGATGCAGTTGAACATATCGGAGCATCATTTTGTTTATCAACAACAGACTGGGTGTCAAAGAGAAATAGTGTTCTGCCGATTTTGTAGTTCCCTGCTCTATCATAAGCAACCATGTGTATTGAATACATTCCTTGCTCTTTAAGTGTAACTGAAGCCTGAAAAAGTGGGTTTTTTCTCAAAACAATGTTTAAGTCTGAGATCTAAGATTAAAGGAAAATTTATTAGCCTTAAGCTTGTACTTTTTTGCAATAGCCTATACTGATTTGTTACTTTGTTAAAGGCAGCCTCATTTGAAGTTGCATCATTTTGAAATTACAAACTAGAACTAAAATTAATGTGGAAATAATTAAAAGATACGTTTTTCTTTTCTGAGTCTATAATTAAAAACATGCCAAATATCAAGAGATGAACTTGCAGAGAAAACTGTGACAGATTGAATTTTTGTGATGCCACAGGACACAGGATGGCAAAGTGGTTCATATAGGTTGCTTTGCAACACAACACATTTGCATCACATATGCAGGTACATAATTAGTGATGCACATCTTCAATATCTGTGGAATCATTGTGTCATATTTCAGAATGATCATGTGTTTGGATTTTAAGATTCAGATTACACAAAACCTGCACCCCTACAGCTCGATGGACAGACAGACAATGTGACCCGACTTTTATACCTGCTTTTGTCCTTATGCAACACAGGAAAAACTAGAAAAATGTGTCATACAGACACAGTGTCCTGCCTTAATCTTTATCAAACAGCTATGTTATCTATCAATTATGAAGCTCACCTAAAGCTTGCAGGAATTGACTTGCACTTTTCAAAATTTTAAGTGCAGAAGAAGAAGGTCAAAGCCAGCATCTGGATCATATATCTTGCTTATCATCATTAAATGCACCTACTAAACCACATTGGTTGAAGTGATACTTGCCTTTTTGCAGGAATGAACTTGAATCATTCTTCTGTAAGTGGTCATCCATGTGGAACATATACATCACAACCAGCATCAACAGCATGAATTATGCTTAGCATCACTAGGTGCACCTACCAATCCAATATAGTTGATGTGGTACATGTCAGTAAAAGGGAATGGACTTTAACCATTCTTCTGTAAGTGGTCATCCATGTGGAACATATATACGTCACAACCAGCATCAATAGCATGCATTATGCTTAGCATCACTAGGTGCACCTACCATACCAATATACATGTAGTTGATGTGGTACATGTCAGTAAAAGGGAATGGACTTTAACCATTCTTCTGTAAGTGGTCATCCATGTGGAAAATATAGATCACAACCAGCATCTGAAGCATGCATTGTGCTTATTTAGTATCACTAGGTGCACCTTCAAAACCAATATGTTTCATATGGCACTTGTCAGTCAACAGGAATGGACATTAACAATTCTTATGTAAAAAGTCATTCACACGGAAAATATAGGTCACAACCAGCATCTGAAGCATGCATTGTGCTAAGCATCACTAGGTGCACCTACCATACCAATATGGTTCATGTGGCACTTGTCAGTCAACAGGAATGGACATTAACCATTCTTTTGTAAAAAGTCATTCACACGGAAAATATAGGTCACAACCAGCATCTGGAGCATGCATTGTGCTAAGCATCACTAGGTGCACCTACCATACCAATATGGTTCATGTGGCACTTGTCAGTCAACAGGAATGGACGTTAACCATTCTTCTGTAAAAAGTCATTCACACGGAAAATATAGGTCACAACCAGCATCTGAAGCATGCATTGTGCTAAGCATCACAAGGTGCACCTACCATACCAATATGAGGGGGGGTAGGACCTTTTTCGGGACACCGGGATTGGCCATATTTAAGATCGGGATTCCGGGATTTGGACAATTTAAGTTTGGGATTCTGGGATTAAATTATATCAACTTTACCGGGCTTCGGGATTTTCTCATTTTTAAGTCGGGATGACGGGATTTTGTCAAAATTAGTCGGGATTCCGAAATCAGACCCCCTCCTACCCCCCCCCTCCAATATGGTTCATGTGGCACTTGTCAGTCAACAGGAATGGACGTTAACCATTCCTCTGTAAAAAGTCATTCACATGGAAAATGTAGGTCACAACCAGCATCTGAAGAATGCATTGTGCTAAGCATCACTAGGTGCACCTAACATACCAATATGGTTCAGGTGGCACTTGTCAGTCAACAGGAATGGACATTAACCATTCTTCTGTAAAAAGTCATTCACACGAAAATATAGGTCACAACATGCCAATAATCAGGAATGGACTTTAAACTCTTCTTCTGTAAGAGGTCATCCATGTTACATCCAGCATCAAAAGAATGCATTGTCTTTAGCATCACTAGTCACACCTACCATATCAATATAATTGGTGTGGCACTTGGCAGTAATAGGGAATTTGAAAATATGAGGATTTGGGATTAACGGACAAACGGATAGATGCAAAACTTAACACTATATAAAAAATGTATGCATTTATGGACCTTAATTTCAATTTGAAAGCAACTGTCCTATTTTCAACAATAAAAGAACCTATAAAGTTCATGTGAAGGGAATAATTCAATGATATTTTTTTGTTTCCTTCACAGAAAAGGAGCTGAAACCTGAATTGAAACCTGACAATTTTAGGCAGGAGAACCTACTGTTGTGTTTGTTATTGGTATTGCTGATACTGTAACTATCTTTTTTCCTCCACCACCAGCACCATCTATCAAGGTAGATTTATCTACACCAAGGTCAAAAATATCATAACTGTAGTACTTAAGGCCAGAGAGGTCGTCAGCCCATCCTCCCCAGGTGAAGGCTATTGTTGGCTGTAAAAGACAATACCAATAAAAAATAGAGCATGTAATGGGACATTAAATGATAACCCGCCACGATATAATACTAAAAGTTCATAAAATTTGATTTTTCAAAGTGGTCAATCTCAAAAACTATTTTTCAGATCATGCTGGAAATTGATCTTGACCTGTATATAATTGTACTTAACAGCTGTGCAAAATATCATTCAAATCCCTTGACATGTTTTCAAGTTATCAGTCGGAAACTAAAATGATCATGAAATTTGATTTATCAAAGTGGCCTATCTCGAAAACTATTATTCGGATCATGCTGGAAATTAAACTAGACCTATATTTTGTTGTACTTCATAGCTGTACAAAATATCATTTGAATCCCTTGACGCATTTTCAAGTTATTGGTCGGAAACCTTCGGGGGACGGACAGACAGACACGGAAAAAAACTGAGGGTATAACATAATACACTGCCACTTCATGTGGCTGGGTATAAAAACAATAGGTGAAGGCTACTGTTGACTGTAAAAGACAATAGCAAAAGAACTTTAACCTGTACAGAATACAAAAGTTATTTCTGTAGTATTTAATGGAATTGGTTGATTTATATATCTATGGCTTAGATACTGTGAAAAGGGAAAAAGTCATCGGTTTGAATTTTCCTTATTGCGTTCATGATGTTTAGTTTATGTGAAATATCTGATCTTTTATAAGCATTTTATATGTTTAACATGAAAAAAAAATTGCTTGGTTTTATTTTGGCAAAATTAGTAAAAATTTACCATTTCAGAAAATGTTCCATTCTATAGTAAATATAAACTCACACTTTCTGTCAGATCTCCATTATCAAGGGTCACAAAAGGTGTACATGAAGCACCGTAGACCACAGAACAATGATAAGGATTAACTAAATCCCAGTGAAACTCAAATTGTCTCGTCAGTGTCTGTCCATTGTAATGATGTTTCTCTATATCTCCATCATTATCGTCCAGGTCACGATTTGCAACTTTTACATATCCTCCATTAGTTGATGATACTGTAAAAATGATCCTGAAATAAATTGTTTAGAACAATTAATGGAGAATTAATATATCGTTATATTTAGCCACACCCACATAGCCATGAAAATTGATACCCACCCCAAAAAATTGAAACCTGACTGTAAATACATAATTTTTGGGGTTAATTATTATTGACAGTCAGTAACTGTGTAAAAAATCCAGATTTTATGATAAAATACTAATATTATTTTAAGGGCCTAGCATATGGTCATCTACTTTAAAAGTCAAACATTAATTATTCTGCTAACTGTAAAGGTAATTCTCTCATGTTTCAACTGGAGTTGTTCGCGTTGTGGATTGATATTCAGTTATTTTTGTGTTTCTATGTTTTACATGTTGTCTGTTTTTGTCCCGTTCTTGTTGGTGTTTACAGGTTTTGTCTCTGCCTTTTCATACTTTTGACATTCAGATACCCCATTGGTTCCTCTGCTTCTTTCACTAGTGATCTATAGCGACTGCCTAGATCAGACCACTCGGCAACCCAGGACCCCTGGTGTTCTATTAGAAGTTGTTTGATCTTTCATGAACTTACTTATCATCATTTTCAGGGAAATCTGTCCAATCAAGTTTTGCACTGAATGTGTGAAGACATTTTTTAAAATCTACTGGGTGGTTTTTATCCATTCCAACACATAACTTTTCTTTTTTTGCTATTTCTGCACTACCTGCAAAACAAAATGAAGATAGAATAAAATTTGTAAAATATAAATCACAGTGACCTAATTTTAGTGGGTAGTGTCATACTATCAAAGACACATCTAGTGGTGAAATACAAATGAACAGATGTACAGACAGACAAGGGTAAAACTACATTATATGGTAGATCCACATAGGTGTTTGGGCCATAAAAATCAGCCAATATATTAAATAGGTTCGATTTGTTCAATTAACTAAGTAATTGTCACATATAATATGGAGTAGGCATTGCCTAAATGCGAGCATAGCTAAAAGGGACTACGTTTATTTGTTCTAAAAGTCGACATTCAGGGATATCGCTATCATTAAATTTCCAATATTTCCATTTGCTTATTTTGGGGCGAGATGGTATGGGGCGATTAAGCTTCGAGACACGTTAGTTTCGTACGTGCATATAACCAAGATGAAACGAGCAGCTTATGTGTATTTATTATTGTAAGAATATTATTTTCTTGTAAAAAACGCAATTTATTATTTTTTAAGCATTATTTCTTTTCTTATAAATTATTTTAACATTCACTCCGGACCTGTAAAAATAATAACCCTTTCCGGACCATAAAAAATCTAAATCAGCATTAGCAAATTTCTCGCGGAAACAAATACCGTAGAGCTCTCCGCTCGAGCGGGCATGCTCGCTATTAACCAAATTTTAGTCTTAGAGTCATAAAAGCCTGAAAATGGGTTCAATATCACATGGTATTGCGACAGTGGTTTAGAACATAACCCAAAGTGTCTGTAAACCAAATATCAGATTCTGTAGTATTATACTTTTCAAGTGATTCACATTTCAAAAGATTTTAAAGGAAAGAAGCAAAGAGGCACCAATGGGGCATTCAAGTTACAAGTTTATGTTTAACCTATCAAACTATCTTTTGTGGGGCATCAAATTCCGTGGGGCAATTAATTATATTTGGTCAACCACAAAAACAACAAAAGTTAATACCACATCAATAAAACAAGTGTGGCCACTAAAAGTATGTCTCGCCTGCCGGCACCATCACTAAAATCAACTACCTAAGCTTTCATTTCTTGATATAAACACAAAAAGTGTCTGTATACCTAATAACAGATGCCTAGTTATTGTACTATTCAAGCAATCCATTGTCCACACAAGTATTACAAAAAGTTTTCTGTCTGAAAAGACCTAAGTTCACAGAGTCACTGGAGCGTAAAAATGGGGTCATGGTCACATGGCATGGTGACAGTTGCATTGTCCATAACCGCAACTGTCTGTTTACCCAATATCAGATGCCTAGCTATTATAACTTTCCAGCAATTCATCGTCCACAAAAGTCTTACAAAAAAGTTTTTCAGCCTGAAAAAGTCCTAAGTTCACAGAATCACTGGAGCGTGAAAATGGGTTCAGGGTCACATGGCATGGTGACAGTTGCGTAGACCATAACCTGAACTGTCTGTATACCAAATATCAGATGCCTAGCTAATATTCTTTTCCAGCAATTCATCGTCCACAAAAGTCTTACAAAAATGTTTACAGCCTGAAAAAAGACCCAAGTTCACAGAGTCACTGGAGCGTAAAAATGGGGTCAGGGTTACACGACATGGTGACAGTTGCGTAGACCATAACCTGAACTGTCTGTATACCAAATATCAGATGCCTAGCTAATATACTTTTCCAGCAATTCATCGTCCACAAAAGTCTTACAAAAAAGTTTACAGCCTGAAAAAAGACCTAAGTTCACAGAGTCATTGGAGCGTGAAAATGGGTTCAAGGTCACATGGCATGGTGACAGTTGCGTAAACCATAACCTGAACTTTCTGTATACCAAATATCAGATGCCTAGCTAATATACTTTTCCAGCAATTCATCGTCCACAAAAGTCTTACAAAAAAGTTTACGGCCTGAAAAAAGACCCAAGTTCACAGAGTCACTGGAGCATGAAAATGGAATCAGGGTTACACGGCATGGTTACAGTTGCGTAGACCATAACCTGAACTGTTTGTATACCAAATATCAGATGCCTAGCTAATATACTTTTCCAGCAATTCATCGTCCACAAAAGTCTTACAAAAAAGTTTACGGCCTGAAAAAAGACCCAAGTTCACAGAGTCACTGGAGCATGAAAATGGGGTCAGGGTTACACGGCATGGTGACAGTTGCGTAGACCATAACCTCAACTGTTTGTATACCAAATATCAGATGCCTAGCTAAGATACTTTTCCAGCAATTCATTGTCCACAAAAGTCTTACAAAAAAGTTAACAGCCTGAAAAAAGACCTAATTCACAGAGTCACTGGAGCGTGAAAATGGGGTCAGGGTCACACGGCATGGTGACAGTTGTGTAGACCATAACCTGAACTGTCTGTATATCAAATATCAGATGCCTAGCTATTATACTTTTCAAGCAATTCATTGTCCACAAAAGTCTTACAAAAAAGTTTACGACGCCGCTGCCGTCACCGCCGGAAAGTAATACCTATGTCTCGCCTTCCGCGACTATTCGTCGCAGGCGAGACAAAAACCACAGTTACTGTAATTGATTTTCTTAGAACTAACCTCTTTGGTAAGAAAGGGTAACTTTTTCTTCAATCACACCAATACGAAAATCTTTTACATAATGAGTGGCTGCTCTGCTGTCAGCAGGCTGATAATACTTGGCCACCATCGTGGTTTCGATTCGTGTGTATCCAGCAAAATTTGTCCATATTATTTCATGATCATCTGCTACATAGTTTGGGTCATTTTTCACAACTTTAAAACCACCATTATCGGAGAACTTGCAATGGTTGTACACTATAGCAGGAGCATCCAATACTACATGTATAACATACAAAAAGCTGTCAAAGTCAAAAATGGATGGATTTCTTAAAACAGGAAGTAGGTGAGCGACAGATCTGAAATTGAAACCAACATTATGGAAACCCACCCTGATACTGTATACCAAATATCAAGTGGCTGTATTAAGTAGTTGCTGAAAAAACTAGAAAAACTGTGAGCTGCAGCTCACAACTAAATACCCCCCACCCCCAAAAAAAATTAATCAGATAAAATTTTAAAATAGGAGATGCACATCTACATTATGTCACAAAGATTGTGTGTAAGTTTCATGAATATCCATCAAGGGGTTTAGGAGGAGTTGCAGATAAGAGATGGGCACCCCCATGTAGTCGAATGGCTAAGTCCATGTTTTGCTATGGGAAACCCATAAAATCATTCTGATCAAACTTTCAAATAGTAGGTGCACATCTATATTATGTTACAAAGATTGTGTAAAAGTTTAATGACAATCCATCAAGGGGTTTAGGAGGAGTTGCAGATAAGAGAAGGGTACCCCCATGTAGTCGAATGGCTAAGTCCATGTTTTGCTATGGGAAACCCATAAAATCATTCTGATCAAATTTTAAAATAGTAGATGCACATCTACATTTTGTCACAACAATTATGTGTAAGTTTCATGAAAATCCATCAAGGGGTTTAGGAGGAGTTGCAGATAAGAGATGGGTACCCCCATGTAGTCGAATGGCTAAGTCCATGTTTTGCTATGGGAAACCCCAAAAATCGTTCTGATCAAATTTTAAAATAGTAGGTGCACATCTACATTATGTCACAAAGATTGTGTGTAAGTTTCATGAAAATCCATCAAGGGGTTTAGGAGTAGTTGCAGATAAGAGATGGGCACCCCCATGTAGTCGAATGGCTAAGTCCATGTTTTGCTATGGGAAACCCCAATAATCATTCTGATCAAATTTTAAAATAGTAGGTGCACATCTACATTATTTAACAAAGATTGTGTGTAAGTTTCATGAAAATCCATCAAGGGGTTTAGGAGGAGTTGCGGATAAGAGATGGGTACCCTAAAGTGTAACGGAAGGACGGAAGGACGGACGAAAGGACAGACGAAAGGACACCCCTTTCACTATATACCCCCCACTTTTGAAGTCGGGGTATAAATAAAAATGTTACACAAATTTCTTCCCTGCCTGCACACCTCCCATGCACCCAACATTAACCATTTTATAACCCAGATTTTTCAGTACATGAAATCTGGCCAAAAATATTACAAGTAAGGTACAGCAGGGGTTTCTAATGTTCTTTTTTTATTATATTCCTATATTGCAGGTGTAAATTAAGCTAGTTTACTTGAACTAGGTATCTGTCAGAGTAAAAAAAATGTAAGCAATAGACCTGAAATTAAACCTGTATCAGGGACCCTGTGATGTATACCAAATATCAATTGAAATACACTGTGTAAACAAACTTAGACTAAAACATAAAAGATCCATTTAAAAAAAGCACGAATATTTTGATTCTTGACCAGTGCATTTTTTTTTACAGAATTCAATGTTTTTAAACAAGGACACATAAAAGGCAAAATATGCCACAAACATATTTTGTTCTTTGTTGCAAAAGAACATACTGTATCTTATATATTATCTACATCAAATGATTTTAAAAGATGAAATTTGTTTAATTTTGTTTTTTAATTGGAAATGCATTAAGTCCATTACATGTTACGAAGTCAAGGATCAAAGTTCTTATAGCAGGTTATTTTGATCAGTAAACAGAATATCAATTCTGCGATTTTCTTCTTTGGGGAATTTCATATTATTCGATTGAAAATTTCAATACTGAATACATTGATCCTATAGACATACTGTTTTCACAATGGGTTCCACCAAAGTTGGGACTACAGACACAGCTTGTGGCCAGTTCATCACTGCACTCCCCAGGGTAACATCGAGTACTGTCACTTCTCCATGAGCATGCCTCTGAAAATAGGTTTGTAACAAGTTTTCCAAATAACAAATATTTATAGCCAATCAAATGTTCCATTCCCCCAAGCTAATCAGAAGTTCATCAAGGTACTTTGGAGTACTGGTGCTTAATCTATCTGTAGAATGTTGTAATAATAGAAGTTAATCTTTTTGATCAGTTAAACTCACACATTCATTGAAAATGAAAACTACTCATAGGTAGATGATTTTTACCTAAAGGAAAAAAACTCCTAGCTCTGAGAGAAAATTGCTTATATCTACGATTGTTGCAACAAAATAATATTTTTTTATGAATTTAATGCTTTACCCAACTCTTTGACATTTATCTTTCTCATTTTCTTTTATATAAATATCCTTTTTGAACTTTTTTCAATGTGAAATTTTCAACAGATAAGTCTTTTATACTAGGAAAATTTTTCCTTCATACAACAAGATAATCGCCTCTCTATAGATGTGAGTTTAAACTTATCAGAGAGATTAACCTACATTGTAACACATTCAATAGGAGGATTAAGTATGGGAACTCCAAAGTACCTTGATGAGTCCCTGTTCAGCTTGGGGTAATTAATCATTTTATTTGCTATAACAAAACCAATCAATGACCATATATGTCTATGAGTGAATGATGTCTTCAGTAAAATTTCTTAAGTGAAGAGAGCAACAGAGGAGCAATTTTGTTTCAAACTTAACACTCTGCCAAGGAAATCCATGTATGTCCCACAAGCTCTGGAATAACAAATACATAAACTGTATAAGCTGGAGCAGATGGAATATTGCTACCTAATTATAATAAGAAGGGAAGTTGACAATTGGAAAGTTAAAGTCATCAGGTTTGTCATAGCTAGCTAAAGCTCGAGCTTCATTGCAAGTCTTCCTTGAAAGTCATTTGGATGTCTGGCCCTGCATAGCACGGCAAAATGTTGAAAGCTGTACGATCTGGGCTTAAAATGGAGAGGCCCTGTAACATGTACATTCTACTAACTCTCTAGACATTTTGTATTGTTCAGGTGGTTGATATAGGCCCTGTAACATGTACACCATACTTACTTTGACATTTTGTATTGTCCAGGTGGCTGGTATAGGCTCTCCAGTAGCGGTTAGGTTCTATCTCTCCCTCACACCATACACATATCTGATCGGTGCTACTCCGACAGCGACGATGATTACAATTACTTATTTTCCCACAAACTAAAAAAATAGTATTATCATGAAAAACATTTTGGATATTCTAAGTTATAAACTTCTTCAGAGTTTACCAGTGTGGTAGCCATGCATACAGACCATACAAACATATATCTCTGATAAGTATATGTAATAAAATTAAGTCTTTAATCAGGTTTGCAGTACGTGCTATCACAAATGTAATAGAGATGTATAAAGTTGTATCTGTTTTAGAGGATATAGACAAATGATATAAATAACCAAAGAAAATCGGTCAAAGTCAAAAATGACTGGATTTCATTAAACAGGAAGTAGGTGAGCGACAGACCTGAAATTGAATCCCATGTTATGAGACTCCACTCTGATGCTGTACATAAAATTTCATGTAGCTGTGATTGAAAGTTGCTGAGAAACTGTTATGTAAATTCCCCCCCATCTATTGTGGGATATCAAATTTTGTGGGTCAAAGCCGGGGTCATGGCGGGGGTCATGTCTATAATCACCAAAACCATGAAAATTGATACCCACAAATAATAATGAAACCAAAGTAATTATTATTGTCCAACCAATGTATCCTATAAAAAGTTTTCAAACCTACTTCTACAATAAGCCCCATCTTCATAGAAGCCTGGGTTACAGTCAGTACACACTTCTGGTGAGCTACAATCCCCTCCACTCCATTTTATCAACCCATCTGCTCTTGTTTTAATGTGATCATTGGAGTAATAGATTGAACAAGCTCCATTATCATTGGTTTTACCATCACAAATAGCTGCAAAATAAAGCAAGTGTAGAAAGAAATCATATTGTTTGAATTTTTTTGTGACTGCTGTTAACATGATTAATGTTCTTATTTTTGCAGGGTAAATTTACTTTATATTCATGATTCTCAAAATTCCACTAAAGTTCATGGGTGCTTTATTGTGTGTTTTTTTGTCTATTGTTCTATTCATTACATATATATTATCTGCTGAAGCGGGCATTTAACTTTGCGTAAAATACATGTCACATGATCCAAAATATGTGAAAATAAATACCTTGCAAAAATAAAGGAGCAACCATTTGATTTTTATGGAAGGTCTATGGATATTTTCTTTGTCCTGCCTTTTTATTTTTGGAAAAAAAACGAGCCCAATTTTTTTTGTGTGCACTAGAGCGCCAATATTTTTTTTGTGCACTAGAGCACCAATATTTTCATTTTTAAAGCGACTATAAACTTTTCAGCCAAAAAAACCATCCTGTCTTTTTTTCAATTCATAGCACTCAGTGTCCTGCCTTTTTTATTTCAGAATTTTTGCCATCCTGCTTTTTTATTTCAAATTTCACCATAGCCCCCCTCCCCTATAAAAATCAAATGGTTGCTCCCTTAGTAAGTTTACAGTATTTGTTGATTTGGAATGATCATCTCACTTTACCAATCGTGTTTCACAATTGTTTTGTGTTTTGTCATTATGAAGTCCAGGGGCTGATCCAGAATTTTTTTCAAGGGGGGGGGGCTCCACATACTGACCATTAACACAGAAAGAAAGAGGGATTTCAAACCAATTTTGCAGAAATACTACACTTTAACAACATTTTCAAAGAAAGGGGGGGGGCTCCCAAAAACACCCTATTAGATCTGCCACTGCAACCAACCCTAAGATTATGATGGTACATTGTAGATGGAAAAATAATCTGATTAAACTACAATTTCTTTTAAAATGGCTGTAAAAGTCAGGACTTAAGAACTAAAAGAGGCTTTTTTTTATTTTTAGCACTAAGAATTAAGAATGGTTTATTAAAGCAAGCAACAACTCTAAAGCTGTGGTGTCTTTTGTAAACTTACTCATTCTGAAGAGCCTCAGATTTATCAGATTATTCTATTCTGTTATAGAATAAGGGAAAAAAGGCACCAATTTCAAAAGCTTGAAAGGAAAAAGGACAAAACCAGTGAACACAAATGATACAAACACAAAGAAACAAACAACACAAAAACAACTGACAGCAATCAGCAATGCAAAATTAAGCTAGTATTGAGAGAGTCATTTCAGGTACTCTGGAAGGGTAAACAATTCCTGGTCGTTGCTCAATGCAAAATAAAGCTAGTATTGAGAGAGTCATATCGGGTACTCTGGAAGGGTAAACAATTCCTGGTCGTTGCTCAATGCAAAATAAAGCTAGTATTGAGAGAGTCATATCGGGTACCCTGGAAGGGTAAACAATTCCTGGTCGCTGCTCAATGCAAAATAAAGCTAGTATTCAGAGAGTCATTTCAGGTACTCTGGAAAGGTAAACAATTCCTGGTTGTTGCTAAATGCAAAATAAAGCTAGTATTGAGAGAGTCATTTCAGGTACTTTTGAAGGGTAAACAATTCCTGGTTGTTGCTAAATGCAAAATAAAGCTAGTATTGAGAGAGTCATTTCAGGTACTCTGGAAGGGTAAACAATTCCTGGTTGTTGCTAAATGCAAAATAAAGCTAGTATTGAGAGAGTCATATCAGAAGCTCTGGAAGGGTAAACAATTCCTGGTTGTTTCTGAACACCCATCGGACAGGGATGACCTCACAATGAAGCTATGACAGTGAAAATGTTACAAAATATATATTAACTTATCTAGGTCAACCTGGGTCATACAAATTTATCTGTATATATACTAACCTAGATCACAGCCTGGGGCATATGTATTCCTCTGTTTGTAGCCACTCTTACATTTCCATTTGGTTATCTTTAAAGATCTTCAATTAAAGTAATTACATGTATAACTTTTTCTTATATTTTGAGCTAAATTTGATTGGTTGCATTGCAGAATTTATGTTGCATTCTTTACAATTATTTCCACAAATTTAAGTTATTCTACGTTAATTTATGTTTAAAAATATAATGCCACAAAAAAAGTTAATTATAAATAAGGGATAATTTTGATTTCTGATCCTGTTTATTACTTGTTATATTGCTATTTTGTGTTAAATATCCCTAGATTTTTTTGACCAAGATTTTTATGATTTGTGATGGAAATAATAGATAATTGTCCACTTATAATCAAAGAGAAAACTATAGGTCCATCTGCCTTTTCTCGAGATATTATGATGTCAAAAATTTAGCAGGAAAACACTCCTTTAGCATGTTTAGGTTTTACATTTCTTTAACATTGTGACATTTTTAGTGTAATAAACCATGAAGTTGTATAAAAAAATTCAAGAAATTTTATACATTTGACATTTTAGGTCAATCAAATCAGAAAATGTCATGAAAAGTAGCTGTCTGTATGCAAAACAATTTTTCAGTATTTAAAGGTATAGTCTAGAGGAATTATGAAATCAGACTGATATTCTGAAGCATGAAGAGTGACAATCCTTAACACAAAAACAGAAGGCTGTTATGGTACTTCAAATCTTTGCCTTTCTACTGAGAAAAAATTCTACCACATACACAAGAAATAATCTGGTTCACATGGATTTACTCTTTTCAGGGGTTCATACATGTATTAACATTTAAGACCAAAAGGTCCAGGAAATTTTGCTGTTCTAGGTGAAAAGTCCACCAGACGTTACTGATAGGTTCTCAACAGGAATAACTGTAAATACACACAGGTCCATGACTTTTGTAAATAGATATGTCAAAGGTCCTGAATCAAAAACTGAAGGTCCCGGACCTCGGACCAGTGCTAATTTGAACCCCTGGTCTTTGTTTCAGCTTGGGTTCACCTATAAAGGTAAAGACTTGCTATGTGCCATGGATCTTCCAGACCATGGCACACCACCACCAGTGTTAGGTGCTCCAGAGTATCCTTTGTTGTCGCTGGGGCAGGGCCAGTCTTCCACCACAGAAAGGTACTGGTCTGAATTCTGGAGGACACAGTTTCTGAAGTCTTTTGAACATGTTTATATCCAAATTTGTATGTTTTGTCTTTTATTTTAGTGATGTTTATCGTACCGATTGCATTTAATGGCTTTTGAGGACTCGCAATATTTGATTGCCCAATTGGTACACCTTTGTCTCTTAATTCTGCTGCTCTTCTTTTAGACTTCTCTTACCTATATCTGGTACAGCGACCCCATTTCCAAAAGCTACACTTCACTGTGTATTTTTCTTTCTCATACCATGAATTTTCAACTACATTATTCCTGAAAATATAGAATTTAAATTTCTTAACTTGAATATTTAGATTATCTAGATCATTGTAGATATATGTTACAGTAAAAAGTGATATTGGTTGCTGCTTACTGCCTTTGTGGGGCCACTTATAGTATATAATGAGATAGGGATGACCTGCTGGAATAGGTCCCATTTTAAGCCATGAACCGGTATGCTAAATTAATACATGTAAAGGGTGTGAAATTGTGATGACAATATGCAATAAGGATACAAAGTTTGATGGGATTACATGATAAGGCCATAATGTTGAATCATAGAATCAGATGCCAATTACATGTTGACAAAACAGGCGTCATTTATCACATAATCCCAGCTGATGTTCAGTGTTAAAAACCACAAATCCTATTATATAGGGTGTTTTTTTTCAGATAAACATTGATAAATCCACTATGTCATGAACATGTACTTTTAGGGTATAGAAGAGGTGTTCTCAATTCTTCATTCTTTTTATTTTTGCCTGAGAAAACTTTAACTTAAAAGAGATATGAATCATCCTTTAAAACATAAGAAATCGGCTAAAATAACAGTGTCGTCGCTGTGAAACACGCGAGTAAATTTGGACGTGGAAAAAGAACTTGTAACAATTTTGATATTGTTAGATAGCTGCATCTTTCAGGAATGGGATGGTATAATTTTTATCAGCTTTACTTTTTATTTTTATTTTTATAAACTAGACAATGGTGACGGATGAAAAATGCAAATCCTTGCAATCTGATTGAAATTGGTCAAAATAAACAATTTTTCTTATCAGCAGCTAATCGACAACGGATGTCAACTTTAACAGGAAATTGCTTAACCTTTAACAGGTAATTACTCGTTTGAATTTTACCTTATCATTGTAAAAAATTTTACTCGTTTATTCTGCCATTACTTTCTGCTATTTGACGGTACTATTAAAATTAGAAAGTAATTTATGAAAATTAAAATATTTTTAAAAAGTTTTCCAAGAGGCACCTTTTAAAGCATGTCTAGATAAATAATTTGTTTACTTAAAACTGAAGACTTTAAACAGTATTTTTCAGAAAATGCCTCATCAAAATTAAAAGAAATTAGCCTATCCCATGCAGCAGGATTTCCTTTTTCAAATGATATGAATATTATACATGTCCGATTTATAATAAAAGTGTTTACACTCGAACAATAACACCATGCTTTAACAGACAAACTGAGGACAATATTGCCAGTGTACAAAATACTGTGATGACCTTGTTATTTATAACTTATCGGGGGAGACAAATCTCTTTAGTTTTTAATTCTCTAAGTTTTTCCCCATTGTTCTTTTAAATTTTTGGCCACTTTACTTATGTTACTCATCATCCTTTATACGATCCAGAAGGAAGCAATAATGGTAGAAAGGTCAATATTTTAGTTGTACTATGAGCTGAATTTTCCTTCAATGTTCGGTTTTGCACACTTGTTATCCTGAACTTTCTGCATCTTTTTAACATTTTTTCCTTTACAAATGTTGTACGTCATTAGGCGCACAAGTGACCCGCAGGAAAAGATTGTTTGGTTTTATTTTCGAACATGAATTGTTACAAATTCATCACATTTAAACGCTTTATAAAATCAATTTTAGCATGTAAAATATTTATTGATACGTTTTTAACTTCGGGAGCGCCACAGGTTAAACCTGCCTAATATTACTGTAAGGGTTATCATTCTCTATTCATTTGTTAACCCTATTTACACCCTCAATTATGCTTTTCTACAAAAAATATGTGATAAGGTATACCTTATTCAAAATTCAAAACTAGAATGGCGGTCTTCCATGTAAGATGTATATGACGCCTGTGTCATAAAATATTCGGTAAACAGGAAATAGATTGCTTTATACCATATGGCACTTTAGGAGGAAACTACGTGCCAAATATCAAGCGGCTATACGTCATATAGTTGCAAAGAAAACTGTGACAGAAATTTTTGTGACGCCCCAGGACGACAATCAATAGTTTCAAAGTGACTCCTATATGTCGCTTTGCAACATGTTGCAGGCGACATAATGATAAGGATGGGGTCCTGGAGTGCCAGCAGCTCACCCCTACCAAATATGATGTGGTGAAGCTACTCAAACTATTTTTTTTTTATTCATTAAACATGATAGCAACTGCAAACAATATGTATTTGCTTCAGATAGAAAAATACATTTTTTCTTAATGTAAAATATTAATACAGAATCATAGACCTGTACATGCATATTAAATAGATAAGAAGATTGTTTAAAATTATCCAGTATACATGGTATACAGTCATGTATGTGTAAAAATATCACTTGTTGATGAATGAGATTTATTTTTCTAACTACTTTTTTGTCTTTCTATATGAAATTAATAGAAGGATTAAATTGCATTAAACATGTTAAACAGACAAAAGATTAAGTGGTCTTAAGTGACGTTGGTGTGAAAAATCCATTTTAATTTGGTTAAGAAATAAACTTTTTAAGACAATTTAAAGTAAAAACTTAAAGAAAATTTTGTAAAATTTGTATTTTAATGTAAAATGGGGTAATATATGCTCTTTTGATACTTCTTAAAGATTCAAATGTTATAAAAAATAATTTTAACACAGATAAAAACTCAAAACATTTAAGAATGTGCGTAAAAGGAATCATGTAAAAAACTGTCATGGATTTAAAGAAATTGCAGTTTAAAGTTGTTCCTTTCACATTGTTATTGAAGTTGTACGAAATCTCATCTATTAACATGACATGCATGAGAAAATGTAGATTTCATTAATTTGCATAACTATTTTAATATAAATGACTGCTACCCAAATTGCAACAACTTTGACGGTTTCTGTCTCTTATTATTTTCTAGACAAGTTGGCCTAAAATTTTGGTAGCCTATGTTTTAAGAGAAAGGTTTATTAAATTTACTAATACAGAAATAATTCTAATAAATGATATCGATACACAAATGTCATAAAACAGATTTAAAGACACATTGGAATTACCCTTATTTTTCACATCAGCGGTACCCAAATTGCACAGGGGTTAAATTTGAGTTAAAAATTTAACTCTTTAAATTTCCCTTAAAAATCCTGCTCCATTAGGCCAAAAAAAATATATGTCTGTTTCCTGCTTCCCTACCTACTCTATTTTTTTCCCTTACCATAAAGCTTTTATTGGCATTTTGGAACAAGCATGCACCATTAAAGTTGGGATTGCTTCCCCATTGAATCAATGTAAAATAATTTCGGTAAAAAAAAATAATGTTCCTACCTACCTACCCTAATTTTCAAGAGTAGGAAGCAGGAAACAAACATATATTTTGTTTTGGCCTTATTGAATGTAATTACTTTGATTTATTTTGATCATGTTGATTGAAAAATCCACTCAAGAATTTAAGGTAATTCACCAATTTTTTAAAGCATTTTATGACTACTGGTAGAATTTTTAGACAATTGCACTGTTTTTTCCTGCTAAATAAGCTATATAATTATGTATTTTCTTGTTTACAGCTAAAACGACGATATAACCATGCACAGTCCATTTTTAATGTTTTAAAAATTTAAAAACACCACATTACTGACCTGAAAACAAAGTTATTTTGAACATGTTGTCTAAATTTAGGTCTCCATTATACGTCATCTAGGGCAGACGTAATAGAAAGCACTTTTATTTTAGTTCTAGGTTGAGAATTGTCAATGGAATGTTCATATAAATTTTGTCATCTGAATAATTTGGTAACAAATGATATTTAGCAAAATGAAAAATATACAATTGTCAACATGGTCAAGATTTTGGACATCAACCAAAAGTCTTGTCTGTCGCACATGGAGCCATATTGGATAAGGTATGCCACTTTCAATACAATTGTATTATTTCTATCAGAAATGACTTTTTTTTTTATATTTTCCTTGAATATACTAAATATAAAAAGTCTGTCAAAGTCAAAAATGGCTGGATTTCATTAAACAGGAAGTAGGTGAGCGACATATCTGAAATTGTATCCCACTTTATGGGACCCACCCTGATGCTGTATACCAAATATCAAGTGACTGTAAAAAGTAGTTGCTGAGAAAACTGTTACGAAAATTTCTTCCCTGCCCACACGCCGCCCGCCCGACATTCACCATTTTATAACCCAGATTTTTCACTCTCTGAAATCAGGCCAAAAATTATCAAATATTAATAGCCAATCTGTGAGAAAACCATGCAATTTTGTTGCAGTTCCAAACCAATATTTTCATATCAACTTAAGGGATGGTTTACCTAAGCATGAAAGACTAATTTAGGCAAAATATTTTTTCCAGGAAATTCAAGATGGCCAACTTACAGGGTTCATCAGTATTCCTGGGTTTCTTTACAAAATCAGCTTGAATAATTACAAAACCTCATGTATATCAAAGTTTCTTTTGGTTCATCACTGTCCATTTATCTTCAAATTATCAAAAAAATTGAACATTAATATTAAAAGGGTAACACCTTTGCCTTCAAAATAGATAAGAATTTTGAAAATCTTAATAACCATTACCCAGCATCCCTAGGGAGTGAAATTGGCAATTTTCAAAATTGTAAAAAAAACATCAAAATACTTGAATTTTAACATTGTTTTATGTCTCTCTCTTTAAATCAAATTCACTCCCATATACTTCAACAAAAGGCTTTAATGTCACTCAAATTAAAAAATACAGCTCGGCTCATGCTTTATGACATTGCTACAAGTCAGAGAAGTGGGTCAGTCTTACATTTTGGTAGAAAATTTCCTATTTTTTTACATTTGTAATAACGTGCAGGGATTGGGAAGCTTTTTTTACAAAGGGGCCATTTACCACTTTTTTCATTATAATTCAAAATTTGAAGGGGCCATTCTTTAACAATCTATATAAAATTTTAAATTTGGAAGGGGCCATTTTTATCATTAAGGGGCATATGGCCCATGGCCCCCTACCTTCCCAACCACTGACGTGTTAGTTTTCATTTTCAAACAAAGTGCATTTTTATAAAGTGACAAGATAGTTTCTTATAATAATTAAGTTCTATTTTTAAGGGGGCTTGCAAATTTGCTAAATGATTAAGTGTAGGTTTAGAGTATTCAATTATAGACCTGTATTACTGTATAAAGAACCCATTAGTATACTGGTCCGAAAAATAAGCTAAGAACCTTTTTTTTTTTTTTTGATTATGCCATATATTGTAGTTTACAATATTTATAACTCATAAATACATTAATATATCCTCATCCAGCTAGGACTGGCCTTATGAAACTTATATTAAGTTGATATTATATCACTTAAACATGTAAAACTAATTTAGTGTTTTCATATATTATAAAAAAAATAAAATTAAAATATCTTATTATAGTTTGCAGCCCTTTATCATGTTTATCGTTTATCATCTGTTTCCAAAATTGGTTATCAACTTTTTATGACCGGCAGTCGAATACACGTGCGGTTTGATGTTCACTGTGAGACTCATCTATTGACTGACTGATGGGTATTTATAGTCGTGACTATAGGGGAATGCCACTCTGCATCGACTAATACCATTACAGGTATAGACTCGCTATGTGCCATGGGTCGTCAAGCCCATGACTCACCACTGCCAGTGTTAGCTGCTCCATAGTATCCTTTGTTATCATATACTTAGACATAATAATGCTTTAATTTAACAACATGATAATAAAGTAATTTTTATAAAGAATTTTATTTTTTTCCAAAAACACCTTTACCGTGTGATAATCACTTTCATTATCAACTGGTTCAGGTTATTATCAACTACTTCCGTTTTATTATCAAACGCCAAAATCGGAATTGTATTACAGACTTGACCGTAGTCGATTTAAGTTATAGACATTTTCAAAACTTATGGCAGACGACACAGATGCATCTAAAAGAGTGCAATATTTGTGTGAATTATACCCCCTTCCCTGCTCCGTGGGTTTCATTTCTCGGTGGTATAAATTGCGTTCATTCCAACCAAATATTTAACTGTGACGTCACCGTTTCTACGTAGCTACGTACCACGATATTACGAGATACATTTGTTTTGTTTGTTTACATTGACAAAATACAAATTTTAATCAGATGCTGTATCCAAATGCCATTTCAAAATACCATATACATTTCACACTGATATTGAAGTATATGATAAAAAGATCATAACATGTCATTTTTCATATCAGACCAAAATCAGCCCGCGGTCATTATCATCCCTCGAGCCTACGGCTCTCGGGCTAATATCATGACCTGGGGCTGATAATAGGTCTGATATGAAAAATGGCCACCTAATCATACAAAAAACTACCAAATTTATTATACCACAGGCCAGCTTCGAAGCCATACATGTATTCACTTGTATTTGTTTTGTTAGTGCTAAGATTATTAAGTTTACATGCCTTTTCTTACAATATTCCAAATATTGGAAGCCAATAAAATAGTACCACAGGCTCACTAGTACAAAGACCAAAGTGTGAAATATAATTAAGTTTATTCCCACTGGAATCATGGAAAATTATTTTAGTAGAGAACTTTTCACATACAGTTTGCCTAAATTTCATACCTTTTACTATAATCTTTTCATTTAAGGCATCAAATTTGAAAATAAAAATATATTAAACTTTTTTTTTCAGTAGCGAACATCCTTTAAGGGGAAAACAATAATAGGGGAACGAAACAGCAATTTGCAGATAACAACATCGGTCAGTCTTCTTAAAACATTTGTTTTCCCGATTATGTTTTATGGTTTGGAAATCCTCCTTCCACATGGAAAAAACTTAGATACTCTGGATAAGCAGTACAAAAAAGTTATAAAGCAGGTTCTTTCACTTCCGAGTACAGTTGCTGACCCAGCAATCTACATCCTATCAGGTCTACTACCGGCACAAGCTGAATTACACAAGAAAGCCTTAACTCTCTTTGGAAGCATATGTAGAGCAGGTTCTTCTGCCACTGAATGGAAAGTCGCAGAGAGACAACTATGCATAAAAAATAGGAAAAGTAATAGTTGGTTCATAGAAATCAAAGCATTATTCATCAAATATGAACTTGGAGACCCATATGAACTTCTCTTTGACGCCAAAAGGTCAAAAAAGGAAACTTGGAAGAAAGTTGTAAAGACGAATATTGACAAATACTGGAAATCTACAATATTAGAACAATCCAAATTATACAGCTCGTTGGGAAAGATTGGTTGCTTGTACAACATAGGAAAATGTCATCCTATAACAAGAACAAACACAGTGAAGAATTCAGACATTGCCAAAATTCCAGTCCGTTTAAAGATCATTACAGGTTCATATATACTTCAGTCAAAGAGGGCACTTTTCCATAATGTTAGCTCTGATGAGACCTGTAATCTATGCAATCTGCAAGATGAAACAGTAGAGCATTTCGTCCTTGTATGTCATAAACTTGATGAGATAAGAAAGCCATTAGTGTCTTTAATTATTGCCCACAGTGCTCATATATTTGCAAAGAACAAAGTAGATGCTGCTCCTGATTTACTGACTCTGGTGATGAATCCATTCTTTTATGGCCGCGGCTACGATTACCCCTTACGGGTAACAATAAAAAAATTTTATTGTTACCCCCTTCACTAAAATCGGAAACGGTTCCCGGATACGGCACCTTTTTCGTCCGGAATTTGAAGAGTAACAATAAGAAAAAAATTAAGATTACCCCCTTATTGTTACTCGCCAAATGAAAAAAAAATGTCTCAAAAATGAAATTGTTTTATTTAGAGTTATGTTTATATTCAGAATAACAAACATTTTTCAATTTTTGTTTATGATGACTTGAGGCATTTGCGACACATTCAATACGTTGTTTTTGGTGGTGCCTTCAATCCAAGACACTTTAAATGTAAACTGGACCACCTGTTGTTGATCGCTTATCAGCGCTACATAGTATTTTACAATGCAACAGAAGTAAATGGTGCCATTCCAGGCACATCATCATACAAAACAAAAAACAAAAACAAAACAACAACAACATATTTTTTTTTCATTTGGCGAGTAACAATAAGGGGGGGTAATCTTAATTTTTTTCTTATTGTTACTCTTCAAATTCCGGACGAAAAAGGTGCCGTATCCGTAAACCGTTTCCGATTTTAGTGAAGGGGGTAACAATAAAAATTTTTTATTGTTACCCGTAGAGGGTAATCGTAGCCAGTCCGTTCTTTTATTGTAATGACTTGAGTACTATAAATCTCTTTAATGATATCTCACATCATCTAGAACCGTTATGTAGGACATTGCTATACAAACTACATCACAGAAGATACTCACTGTTAGGTATATGAACTGTTTGCAACATGGTCTTGTGGGTTGAGCTAGTGATGGAGTACTCTTTTAAGACATTATTTTAGATTTTACAGATTTTGCGTATTTTATCCTGTCTATATTGCCTGCACTGTAAATTTAGTGACACTTGTTGTGATATACTAAAACTTTTTGTGTGCGACTAATATTCTATTGGTGGAGGATATTCATTATTTCCTTACTCCAGAGGACGATAATACTGGAGGTGTGCCTAGATTAGGCAGAAGATAGTTACCTGAACTGATACCTGGGAAAAAAAATAGATTATACCCCCCCCCTGGGTATACCTGTCGTTTGGAAAAGTTGGTAGTGCCAGAAATGTTATATGTTTGTCTCTGGAGGCTAAGTTCCTAAGTTCAAGATGGATCAAGTCTGGGGATAACGTGAATATGTAAAGGTGTCTTGGAGAATTCAAGTTCTTCAAGTTCAGTTGCTATTAGTTAAGTTGTTGGCGCCGCCTCCACCATTACAGAGTACAAGGACTTAAAAACTTGGAACAAGATTTCTTTCTCTGCTACATCTGTTTGTTTGGTTGCTTTCAGTTTGTATATCAAAAGCACGACTACAGATTGGTCCAAACCTAACCTGTATCAGGCACGGATCCAGAGTTCTATGGAAGAGGGGGCGTTATTGCTAAAAATGTCATATCTGTGATAAAAATTTGAAGTAACTTAATTGGTCAAATTTAAAGGAAAAAAACTTTCTCAATTTTAAGGGGGGGGCGTACAACCCCCCCCCCCCCCTCTGAACCCACCACTGTGTATGCAAACCAAACTAAAAAGCAAACCAGGGACCAGGTTAATGAAGCTGTCCTGGTTACACGTCTGTAGTCCGACAGCCCAATAGTCCGACAACCCAATAGTCCGACATCCCAATAGTCCGGCAACCCAATGGTCCGACAGCCCAATAGTCCGACAACCCATTGGTCCGACAACATACAAGAATCCAGTTGATCGGACCGATATCGAATATAAAAAAATAATAAAAAAATTGTGAGCAGCTGTTCACAAATAAATACCCCCACCCAGCCCACAATCAATCAGAAGAATTTTTTTAATAAGTGGTGTAGATCTACATTATATAACGAAAATTGTGTGAAAGTTTTATGAAAATTCATTGAAGGGTTTAGGACAAGTAGCGTTTAAAAGATGGGTACCCCTTGGCGTCAAATGACGAAGTTCGTGTTTTGCTGCGGGAAAACCTAAAAATTATTTTGATCAAATTTTAGAATAGATGCACATCGATCATGTCTTTATTATACTTCAAACATCATTGTATGAAAGTTTCATAAAAATTCATTGAGGAGTTTAGGAGCAGTTGCGGATAAGGGAAGGGTAACCTCTGGAAGTCGAATGGCTCAGGCCATATATTGCTAGGGAAACCCAAAAATCATTTTGATCAAACTTTTTAAATAAAAGGTGCACATCTACATTATGTAATAAAGATTGTGTGAAAGTTTTATGAAAATCCATCAAGGGGTGAAAGAGGATTTGGGATATTGGGTATCCTTAGGTGCAACGGAAGGAAGGACGGACGGACACCCCTACCTCTATGTCCCCCCACTTTTCAATCGGGGGTATAATTATGCCTCGTCTTCTAATGTGAATATAGCATTTGTAATTGGGACTGTACGCCCGTGCGTAGGTACGTTTGTTAGTCCCACATAAGATTAACTTTTAGGTTTAAGTGACTTTTCAATTAAGGGTAACATTATATGTTACATACGGGCGAAGAACATGAAATGGTTGATAAAATGATCATGAAATAAAGAGAAATATAAGTCCGATGGGAAATAATGAAACAGTAAATTTTGAAAGCCACTAGAAAATTGAGAAGTAATAAATGGAGTGGAAAATTGTGCAAATGTGCACTCGAAACGGGCATAATACCATAGCTCTCTTAACACAAGCTTTCAGTGTTATGACCTGACAACCCCTGAACACATGAGCCAACCTATTCAGCCACCAAGGTACAAAACCTGATCGCTCTGTGGGAAGAGCACTGACCCATCGTCACAGAATACCAATAATTCGACTAGCTGGGCTCTGTTGAGTACACCGGGACCCGCATAATTAGTGAATGACATTGTTCATGAAACTTTACAGAAAAAGGCATATGTATACTTTTAAGAAATAACAAAACAAAACACTATACAATTCTATATGTACCCGTCCTTTTAACTACATGACGATGGCAAACGGTGGTGAAGTTGTAAATGTGCAGTGCTACGAACACCATGGGTCGTGGTTCGTACTAACACCATGGGTCGTGGTTCGATCCTGGTCAGGATTGAAAATTTCACAAACCAAGTTTTCCGACTCTTTCTTCATAACATTTGCGAAGATGATCAAGAATAAATGCTTGTCATTTGGAAGCGACGAAAAATTTGATACACATTAGGCTCAATGGGGAACGCTAAGAAGAAGTGGGTTTGTTTCCGAATCATGATAAAAAACGAGTTAAAATTAACTACATGATAGGAAAAAGCAGCTTATTGAGTCCATCTCTTCCAATCACAATTACAATCAGTGTGTAACTAATATAAAATTGCTTTAAATCATGCAGCCTCCTGACATACATTCATTGTCAGGAATGAAGTTGGGGCTGTAATTTACTCAGACTTGGGAGTTTAATAGAATGAAGCTAAATGCCAGATATGCGTTTGCATGTACTTGCCAGGAAAAACTGTCGCAAAAAGGTAATCAAGTTAATTATTATCATTAAAGTAAAGTTTGTTTTTGCATGCAAAAACGATCCCCCCCGTTCCCCCTAAAGTTCTAAGTTTAAAGGTCAATAACTCCCACAAAAATTTGAGGATAAAAATGTCCTTGTATAATATGCACGACTACATATTGTGTCCTTCCTATATATACCAAATTTCATTTTATTCGGTTCAGTAGTTTCAGAGGAGTTGCGCTAGTTGACAGGATGATAAATGAGGATTTTTTTTCAAAGGGCCATAACTTCCACATAATTTGAGGATCAAAATTTCCCGGTTATATGCACAACTACCTATGGTGTTCTTCTTATATACAACTTTTCTCTGATATTCGGTTCAGTAGTTTCAGAGGAGTTGCACTGACAATTGTGACGGGCGGACGAAAAGATATGTATCTTATCAAAATTTATTAAATATAATAAGGCCTTAGATTAATTTAATTTAAAAATATAGTTTTTGATTTTGAATTTAAGACAATGTACTGTAAAAAATTCAAACAATTCTTTTAATTTCAAAATATAACTTTTCAATGTTCAGTCAGTGGGATCCGGAATCCTCCTAGGGATATCTCAATTTCTCTGGGAAAAAAATTGAATTCTGATTAGCACTGGTTTAAATCCAGACCAAATCAGAATTCCAATTTGTCCTAGGAGAAATCCGAATTCAAATTTACCCTAGGAGGATTCCGGATCTCCCTTGAGATCAATTTACCCTGTAACATACATATATTTTTTGCTTTATATTTCTCTTTTAACTCACCTGGACCAAAGGTCAAAGGTCCAGGTGAGCTATTGCCATCACTTGGCGTCCGTCGTCGTCTGTCGTCGTCTGTCGTTGTCTATTAACAATTGTTCTAAAATCTTCACCTCTGAAACTACTGATCAGAATAATATGAAACTTGGTATGAATGATCTTTAGGGTGTCCTGCACCAAACTTGTGTTTCGATTTTTGATTCGTAAAAAAAACATGGCTACCTACTAAAATATACCAGGGGGTCAGACTATTGTCTTTGGCCTGTAAATCAAAAAGTATAAGAGATAAATGAAATCTGATGCCACCCTACTGCTTCAGCATCATAAGTTCTACTAAAGTCTCCATTTGGTCAAAGTTGTCAGATGATCCCTTATACGGGTTACAGCCCCTTAAAGGTGAAAAATAGCGTTTCTTTCATGTGTTTTGCCTAAAATGAAAACTATTTCTGAAAGAGAAAAGCTATTGCTTGCTTAAATGTTCAGCTTATTTAGCTCTACAAAAGTTTCCTATGGGTCAAAGTTGTCAGATGACCCCTAATAAGGGTTTCGCCCCCTTAAAGGTGAAGAAAAATGTTTTTGGTCTATAGAATGAAAACTTTTGCAGATAAATAAAAGCTGTTGCTTGCTGAAACATTAAGTTCATTAAGCTCTACAAAAGTCTTTATGACCCTTTAAAGGTGAAAAAAAGAGTTTTTTGCTTATAGAATGAAAACTATTGCAGATAGAGAAAAGCTTTCTCTTGCTTAAACATTCAGCTCATTTAGCTATACAAAAGTCTTCATAGGGTTGAATTCAAGACCAGGTGAGCGATTAAGGCTCCTGGGAGCCTCTTGTTTAAATAGAGAATGATTCATAAGATAAGTACGTTAAATATTGATTGAAAGCATGATTTCTTCAGTTTATACCTTAATTAATGTTAGTGATAAGTAAATGAAATCATTGTCAATATTCCTATAATTTAATTTCTATAAAGCATCCATTTGAAGTCAGGATTGTATGCTTAGAGTTTTTTTTTCTTTGGTTGTGTTTAAAGTTTTATTAAACATTAAATACATGTATATTAGCATTGTCGGACTATCGGGTTGTCGGACTATTGGGTTGTCGGACCAATGGGCTGTCGGATCAATGGGTTGTCGGACTATTGGGTTGTCGGACCAATGGGCTGTCGGACTATTGATTGTCGGACTACCGGGATGTCACCGCTGTCCTAAGCTGTGTCCTAAACAACGGTCTTAGGACATAAAATGGGATGCAGAAAGGATCATCCTTAGAAACGTCCTAGGATATAAAACGAAGCTATCTTAGGATAACTACAAATAGGACTATCCTTGTACGAATTTAATAGGATAATTCCTAAATAGCCATATAATGAAATTACGCCGATGTTTAGGCGTTTGAAAAAAAGAAGTTTTTTTATTTATCAGTTTCAAATGTAAAATAGATTTAAACGCGGTTTTTTTTTATTGTGAAGCCTTTGGGTTTGTTTTAGAGAATAAAAATAATTTATTGCAATATCATGAATTGCATTTCTTCATTCGATTTTTTTTTCTGCGCGTTGCAATGACTTATCACTAATAACAAAGCAAATCCCTATAAGTTTGGGAAGCAAATATTATAAAAAAAAATACTATTGTCGTATATTCTGATTTGGGCATTCCATCGAGTACGGAAGAGTAAAAATAAAAACAAAAACAATACTCCAAAATTATTCGATAAATTAGCAATATCCATCGTTTCGTCGTATAATCTTAAATTTTGGCTATGAACAGATGTTGAGAGTTTACGATCATCTCATGTTCACGATGTCACTGGACATCTGAACACGTCTTCTTCATGAGGGTTTGAGAGTGCAGCTATTGTGTCCGATGCCATAATATTTGATATATCTAAACAGATGATCTGAAGGTTGGAGAACGCATCTCCAGGTTGGATTGCCTCTGCATGCATGAACAGATGCTTATTTCGAAGAAATACCCCGCCATGGAAACCTTGAACGTGGAAACATAGCAAGAAAAGCATCTAAATAAACTTTCAGGAGTATGAGAGGAGTGAGTGAGTGAGTGAGTTATAGTTGGTGTTTTACGCCCGTGCAATGTTATATATAGGATATTTACATGCGGATGATAAAATGAACATGAAATGATGATGATAAATGAAATATGGGGGTGGGGTGGGAAACAAAGGGACTGTAAGTTTTGAAGAACTACAGAAAATGGGAGAGGTGGGTAGGGGCGGAAAATTTAGCCTATGTGGTGCACTAATTGTCGGTCCACAAAGGGGTCTTTTACGTGCATGAGGCGTGGCATTCTCCTCACACGTTGGCCCGCTATGGTCAGCGGTCAAGGTTTCCGAATAATAGACCTGACAACCCCCGCGGACGAGGGTCACCCTATTCAGCCACATAGGGAACACACTTGGTGGATCTGTGAGCTGAGCACTGACCCAATGTCAGAATCCAACTGAGACCCTTAGTCGCCTACGACACGCTAGGCTCTGCTGCAGGCTTATTCGCCACCCAGGCCCCACACGGGACGAGTATGAGAGGAAAAGAGATCTATTCGGCGATCTATAGTGGACCAAATGAAAAAAAGACAGAAATAAGATGATGAACAACACTGACAGAACGCTAAAACAGCGAGTTCGGACCCCCCCTTTTTACATCGAAAATTTTGTTATACATGTATTCCTCTAGAATGGTTAAATTGGCCTAGACCTCATTTTTGTCCATTGTTGAGTGTATATGGACCCCCTTTTTTAAATTTCTGGATACGCTCCTGATCAGCTAAGTCGGTTGAAGAAAGTTTGTTTGTTGTCTATACTATAAAAAAGAGTATAAAATTACAAGTCATATAAGGTAGTTATCTATTGCACAGTTTTTTTTATCTTTAATCATCAAAAAGTGTCAAATTTAAATTTTATAAATACTAATTGTCACTTAATATAAAGTATTTTTCCAAATTTTGTGCATTTAAGTATAAATATAGACTTTTAAATTATGCACATTAAACTTTAATGCAACTAATGCAACAAGTATGACATGCATGAATCGATCTATCTGCGCAGACATTTGCTTTATCATATTTTAAGTGAAATGTATAAATCATAAGATACAAAGTTCAAGGCTATAAATTTCTTAATGATGCATCTTCTATCGGGTTGTAAGCACAAATATTGACACCATGCAACATTTCGTTCTTAACAGGATCTGAGGAGGCGTTCTAAAGAAATAAAACATGTTGGAAATAATAGTTTGTTTACTAGAATAAGATACATTACTACGAAGGCCTATTGAGACCAATTTCGTGGTAAGAATTTTTTTATTCCTCGTAATAACGAGAAAATAGTCGTAATAACTAGAAATGAAAGTCGTTATAACGAGAAACAAGTCGTAATAACGAGAAACAAGTCGTAAAAACGAGAAACGAAAGCCGTAATAACGAGAAAAAGTCGTAATAAGGAGAAACAAGTCGTAATAACGAGAAATGAAAGTCGTAATAACGAGAAACAAGTCGTTTTAATGAGAAATGAAAAGTCGAATATATTCAACCATGAATGTTTATTTCAATTATGTTTATCGTGATTATAAAATTTCTCTTTTTTCAAACATTTGTCAAATGCAGCCAATTGCTGCTTTTTTCGCCTTTAAGAGTAATAAACTTCATGCAGATTCTCTTTAATTCAGCGCGATTTGAGTATTCTAGGCCGTGTTAGTTTTCGTGTGACCAAGGATCATAATCAGATGAATAAGTGTAGGGGACACAATCTACATTTTTAAGTCAGCGACAATAATGAAAAAAAACGCTATAGTAGCCACTGCTCACCGTCTTGTTATTTCGGTCTTATGTCCCTTTGTTACATGTACGCTGGCGGTGGAAGCAAGTTGTGATGTTACGAAAAAAACTATTACTGTTTTGTCCTGCAGTTAAGCATGTTTCTTTTCGATAATTGAGTTTTTGATTCTTCATAACAAAAACAAAACTTCAGAAAATTTTAACATTTATAACATTTTTTTTAATACATGTATTATGTACCGCCAAAAAATGTGCTTTTGTCTTTTCAAAGGCGACTTATGTCATTTGAGCAGAGAGAAATTTCCGACACATAAATATATATATGATGAAAAATGCATTTGAAAAAATCATTTTAGTATTTCCTGTAAATAGAAAATAATAAGATGTGAAATAAGTGTACGCGACACAGCTCTCATACGAGCGGTAATGTGACAACATACAAGTGTAAGGAGGAATCAAGGCTTGCTCTACCAGGAAAAAAATAATAGTTTTTAATACCATAGATCGGTTCGGAAACTGCTTAGTACCCATGAACACAATTCCAATAAGTCAAAGAACAGTGAATGAAGTTCTCAATTGGTTTCTTGATTACCTGATTTCCGGGTTTATTTATGTGATTTCTTGATTACAAGGGTCATTTTGTGTGTGATTACTTGATTACAAGGACAATTTTGTGTGTGATTACTTGATTAAAAGGGTCATGTTTGTGTGTGATTACTTGATTACAAAGTTCATTTTGTGTGTGATTACTTAAACTACCACACCCAATATGAGATTTGTTGATAACAGCTTTTAGATGAATTTTATAAAAATGACATGATTTCTAGTAAATAATTAAGGATAACCATAACTCGAATAATTCTCTGCCCGCTAGTGGCAAGCCACCTTGACGGTTAATGAATCGATCGATAGCGAGTGTAATAACGACTGGGTTATCCAGGTTAGGATAACCAAGACGAGAACTTGATCATGTTGATGATTTTTGATTCCCTGGTGTCCTCATGGGAAATCCCGCAAATTATAGAAAATATTTAAAATCAAAACAGCGATTCGGAATCGTCCTAGGGCATCTTGGAATTCGAAATTGTCCTAGGGCTTCCTGGATATCCAAATTGTCCTAGGGCTTCCTGGATATCCAAATTGTCCTAGGGGAAAGAAACTGAGTGGAATTCAAACTTACACTCATCTGGAATTTGTCCAGTGCGATTTGGAATTCCACTTTTCCCTATAGGAGAACTCGGGATATCCCGAATCGTCTTAGGGCGATTCCGAATCGTCCAAAAACTTAGGGTAATTTGGAATCGCTAACAATTTATCTTGGGCCGATGTGATATCACTACATGTATTAATATTGAAAAAAAGAAAACTAAAATAAAGAAACATTTATCGAAAAAAATAGAGAGAATATATACATAACAATACTAAAAAAAATATTGTTTTATTTTCTTTATATTTCTAATATTTCAAACTGTAAAAATCTCTAAACTTCTTAAATATTTACAAAGTAACGTTTATTATTTTAACAAATGTATTTCTTCACTTATTGGTGCATTTTTTGTTGCTGGTACACTTGAGTCCCGCTAATCGACAAGAACAACGTCAATTTGTGTATTGCATTTCGAGTTGCAGTTAACGTGAATTTAAATAATTTTATGGGTTTTCGCGTCATTTTTTTAATGTTTTTCTGACAGGGTTGGATATGAGATATAATTGGCAAGGTTTTTCGGATTAGTTGAGTTTAAACCAAGGAAACAAACCTCATTTCTGTGTAGTAGTTTTTTACGTCTTTCGAAAAAAGTCTTAACATTCTTTGAAAACACATTAATGTATTTATTTATTATATCTATTATTAATTTATTCTGTGTATCATTTATATCCTTGTTTTATATATTTATTAATTTCATTCTTGAAAATAAATATTAAACTTTGAAAAAGGTTAAGGACGATTCAGAATCGACCTAGGAGGATTCTGAATATTCAGAGTTTCTCTAGGGGAAAGTGGAATTCCAAATCGCACTAGTTAGCAAAAATCCAGTGTGAGTTGGAAAGTGAAATTCCAAATTGCACAAGCAAAAATCCAGTGTGAGTTGGAATTCCACTGTCCCATAGGACGATGCGGAATTCCAAGATGCCCTAGGACGATTCGGAATCGCCCTGGATTCCAAGATGCCCCGTAACACATACATCAAAACAGCGACATTTGCCTAAGTGTATGTTTAAAAATAAAGGTAGAAAAAAAACTGAAACTTACCCTGAGCTTGTTAGATATTTCTCATCGCCTTTACTACGGAAGGAAAAACTCAAAAACAAAAAGAGAAAAATCCAATATTTAACAAACATTTTACAGTGTAGTTCACATCAACTGTGTGACGAGCCTTAATGCACAGTTAAATACCACAGTTAATTATCATCTTAACGGTCCCGAAACTTTTTGATCAAAGTATATCTAGTATCCGGGTTTAAAGAATAAATTTTCCATTTTATTTACCAGCCTAGGTTTTTCTTTTTAATATGTACTTTTTTAATAAAACATCAATTTTCTAATAATTGCTGTGGTAATAAACCAACTTACTATCAATACCTCATTTTATGTGCTCAACGTAACGGAAAAAATTAAAATGCATCTGAAAATATTTCTATTTTTAAAAATTATTTTCTAGTACACTTTTGGAAATTGAGTTGAAACCCGCCATTTTCATTATGGAATCTGAACGGATCTTATTTATCCGCCGCTGGAATGTACAACAATTGAACAAACTATTTTGAGACTTTCGAGTTAGAGTTCGAGTTATTTTTCGAGTTCGAGTTGAAATTTGAGCTAACTCGATGGCAATAATCGAGTAGCCTCTGGAACTTTGTTGTCATTTTTTGCTATGGAAGAGGATGGTTTTGTGCTATGAAATCCGCTTTAAATCAAAACCCATTCCTTTTGAAATTATCGTTTTTGACGGGAAATTTATATAGAAGTAATTGTGGGAAAAGATCCAATATTTTCAAAACTTTGTTATTCTCAGTGACTAAAACAAAATTTTCCTATTACATTTCAACCTAAAACTAAGAGAAAGTCCAAATCTTTCTCTTAACAACCGTATATATTTTGTCCATCTTTTTTCAAGAATTTACATCAAAGATAACAATAGCGTTAAAGTTCAACGCTGTTCAAGTAAAATTGACGTTGCGTTTCAAATCGAAAATG